>SKCR01000131.1:0-292171 GCA_019454045.1 Zanthoxylum bungeanum
TTTCGTACGGGGCAGACACATTTCCAGCCCCAGGCCTAACATGTGATCGTCTGATACTGGATCGATGTACGCAATACTACGGTATACTACGCTTGATATAGATCTAATATTCCAGTAAGAATATTTCTGGAGAATTGGGTAGGCATGGCACTTTGCTAGAAGCCAACCTTGTCTTGTAAATCAGTAAAAACGTAGTACAAGGTACGTACGTGTTTGGATTATCCAACGACCGTATTTACTGCCAACATATCCGGAGATCTCTTGGGTCGCTTCCTGAAGATTCACCTATGATGTTTGATTCGAACTTTATTAATCTTGGATTAATAACGGAGAAACTTTATCTTGGATAAAATGCCTTATTAGGAGAGAGAGAGAGATCGATTAATCTGGAATTAATCGATAAATAATATATTGATATATTATTAAACGAAATTAGATTTCGACGCGGAATTAAAATCGGATTTTAATTCGGGCAAACGAATTAATTTAGAATTAATTCATTAGCGAACTGAATAGTAATTTCGCAAGGCGTAATATTTAATTCACGTCGCGATGGAAATTCGTTAATTTGGAATTAACGAAACCGAGCCCAAAAGTGCTTGCGGACACATTCGTATTTTGAATCGAGTGATATCCGCAAATCACATCGCGATATCTCATTACTTAATACGATAATAGATAGTGAATGTATCTAGTCACCTTTGAGGGATGATGCATTGTCTCTAATCTCAAAGTATGGTAATGATAGCAAATGATGGATTCATTTTGGAGGGAAAGCCATGCACGGTTTTGGAAGGATTTTTTGCATATAAAAAATTCTTTTGGTATTAGATATCACTTCACTTTTCATTTTCCTTGGTCATTCACGTTTTTTGGCATGCAAAGAAAAGAAAATCAAAAGTGAAACACTCTCCTCTCTTCATCTCTTGCTCACGCCGTGAGCTGCACCAACAAGGCAGAAAATTGTTTTCTCATTCTCCATTTTTGCTAGCACAAGCAAGGAATCAAAGGAGGTGATAGGGAAACCACCTTGGAGCTTGGAATACACAAAGCTTGGAGCTTTCAACTCTTTTCTCCTCTTGGCTGAAACTTCAAGGATCTTGGAGCTTCAACCTTTGTTCATCTTTTCATCACAAAAGCTTTGTAAGTATGATTCCGCCATGCTTCAAGTTTATTATATATATTCATTTTGTTGTATTTCATAAGCTTAATCTTTCCTTGGGACTAATTATAGTAACCAACACTTTAGGATATCAAAATAACTCGTAACAATTACGATTAAATCGATATCTACAATCGCACATAATAAAGTATTTATTATGTCATCATCAAATGATACATAAGATTGATTAGACATTATAATCAATATCTCTTTCGAAAAAGGAATCATCATTTACAAAAGATGAATACTTTATATAAGACACACAATAACTGTCCAACAGTTATACTAACTGTCATACAGATAGCCTAGTTATGTCTTTTATTAGATCATATCTAATGTACGAATAATAGGAGTATCTCACAAGTCTCTTAGTTTTATATCTTATATAAAAATTTATATCAAATTTAATAGAGACTACTCCCACTGCTTTCACGGAGTAAAGAAGACTTAGGTAAACCTTTTACCTTACAAACATCTCATTATTACTATAATAATGATAATGTTGCTAGAATATATTACACTAGAAAGTAATTTGTACGCTCTCACTAACCCTTCAATCACATATGTATTCTCTTTACTTTGACAAGATCAGACAATCTGATTGATGTCAAAAATAGAGAACACGGATTTTCGGAAGACTTATCCGAGTCTACAATAGGCTCTATAAGCTAGCACACTAAACTGCAATCTCAGCATAACACAAACTCTAGGGCCATTCCAGAACGAAATCTTCAAATGAAGAAATCACAACTGATCTCTTATCTGAATAAGTCATTCAAAAACGCCACTTTGCATTCTTTAGCTAAAATGTATAGTTTAATATCAACTTTAACCAATATATCTTTAATTGTTCAATTAGCGTGACTAGAGATAAGTTTTCTCAGAATCTACAATAGGTTGCTGAGTATAAATTTTCTCACTGTCATACTATAAAGGTCAAACCTTTAATAAGCTCACACTACTTTCGATGCGCAAACAATTAGCACATATCATGAACTAATTCATAATGAAAGCTTAATCAAGTTCAAAACTTGATCACAGTAAGCTATGAATAATCTTAGATCTATGGTTCAATGGTGAACTTCCAGAATCGATATCAAATATCGCTTCCATTATAAGTTATTGGATAATTTTCTTCGGTAAGAAAACAACAGAATCATTAAGTATCAAATACTCGTAAATGATTCTGATATCCTATTAAACTTATATAGAAGATGTATAAGGGTTGTTTCATCTTATAAATTACGTAGTTCCATTATAAGTTATCATTCTCACATTTGACTTCAATAAGTCAAGCCTTTTCTACAATGATTAACATATGATGTTACACACCAAGTAATAAAACAATTTTATTACTTAGGATCATAGGAAAGATATTCCATTAAATAGAATACAATATTCTATTAAACAGAATAAACGATAAACTTTTACTTATACCTCCAAGGTGTAAGTAATTACCATTATATAACTATTATATAAAAGAAATATTCAAATCTCAAACTTTTCAAGATTCGGATTTTCTACCTATACATATCATATATGTAACTGTAGAAATTAATGGAACCTAAATTAAAAAGATGAACTAGTGTTACTGGAGCATAACCCCAAGAGTATTGAAACTAATTCGGTAACATTCAATATCAAACGAATCAAATCATATAAGATTCAACTGCTCCCACTACTCAATTTCATCAAGATGGAATCGTGGAAGAATAATATTGAATAAGAATCATATTCACTGAATAACCTTAGAACTAATTGCTTTAAATTCATATGTTTGATCGTATCAAAAATCTTTGAACAGTTCAAAGACATGTAATGAATTGTGAGGATAGAGCTCTCTAAAAAACTTTAGATTGAATATAATTGAACAAGTCAAAAATGTTCAATCTACGTTTCATCAGAACAGATTGAAAGTTCATGATCATTTCAAGACGTTCAATATGTGTTCTTTTAGAAACACGTAACCAAGTTATGACAATTCATAAACTAAGTTACGAAGTAAAGAAAACTACCTTAAGCAATTATAATTTATTAAACTACATACATCCAATGTATCAGTTAAATAAATCTAGTGGTCCAATGACAATCATTGGTTAAATGAGATCTTAATCACCTTCCTGAATATAATATTCATTAAATGGATAAGGATGTGTGGTGTGATCTTGTATCAAACCATCATTTACCATATGGGATAAGCATCTAATGCTTAAGTGATTAAACTCATAAAGCACTATTCTAAATTATTTACTTTTACCGAATAATTTTTCTTAATATTTATCTCTACGTCAATGACACTACTAGTTATATTTAAAATATATAACAATTGTTTATAAAGAACAAGTAACTATCCAATAGTCACAATTTCCGATATCAAATATCAAAACAATCATTAACTAATATTTTAAATAACTAGACGGGAGATCTGGTATCCAATACCTATAGTTGTAGTTGTTGGATAATATGACCCATAGCGTCACTATTTGTACAGATCATGGTGTTGTACAAATTAACTATGTGACAAAGGAGATTGCACTCTTATCATTTGTAATTAGATCACTTTAGATACATAAATGATGAGAGGTCCCTATGATTTGTTCCTGGACGGAGAATGATATGAGACAGTATCAGTCCACGTAGGATAAATCATTAAATATCCCTAGTCGTAGTATTATCGAGACAGGACATCGATAATGCGGAATAGGCTAGTATTGCACTTGTGCGCGTTGTGAGGGCACAACGGCATAGTTCTCATATATTTAATTATTGGATACTTATGCAAGTGCGATAGGAGGTTGTGTTTCACCGATGGTACGGGAAACAGCTTCGCTCTGGATAGACCCCTCGGAATCCCATTGGTATTATGACTATGTGTCTATGGGAGTCCGACATCAGGGTAGGTGTATTTGGTCTTAACTTGAGACTTGCACCGCTAATACTTACGATAATCGGTAGACTTTGGTCTTGGTGGTACAGGGCTTTAACCGGTTCTGCGTACACCACTTCTGGGTTTATCAGAGAGTCGTAGTGTATTGGGTGTGATGTCAAGACGGAAGTATCACTTCAGTCATAGTGGAGATGATGTCACGCAGGATACGGTACTAGTGCTCTTGAGTGATGCGCATCCATCATGATATTATGACCAGGTCATGAATATCTGATTATAGAGACTAGTTACCAGACATCCGACATGTGCTTCGGACGGGGCAGACACTTATCCAGCCCCAGCCCTAGCACGTGACTATCCGATACTGGGCCGATATACACAATACTAAAGGTATACTACGCATGATACAGATCTATATATTCCTGTAAGAATATTTCTGGAGAATTGGGTAGGCATGGCGCTTTGCTAGAAGCCAACCTTGTCTTGTAAATTGGTATAAATGTGGTACGAGGTACTTACGTGTTCGGATAGTCCGGCGACCCGATTTACTGCCAACATATCCGGAGATCTCATGGGTCGCTTCCCAAAGATTCACCGATGATGTATGACTCGCACTATGATTAATCTGGGATTAATTAGTAGAGAGAGAAGATTAATTTCTAGAGAGAGAAAATTAATTTGGGATTAATAACGGAGATATTTTATCTAGGATAAAATATCGTTTAAAGAGAGAGAACGATTAATTTGGAATTAATCGGGTAAATTAATATATTCGATATATTAATCGAAATTAGATTTCGACGCGGAATTAAAATTAGATTTTAATTCGGGCGAACGAATTAATTTAGAATTAATTCGTTAGCGACGTGAATAGTGAATTCGCTAGGCGTAATCATTTAATTACGACGCAACGGAAAATTTTTTAATTCAGAATTAGCGAACCCGAGCCCGAGTATGATTGCGAGCGCATTCGCATTTCGAATTCGAGCGCGGCACGCAAGTCACATCAAGCGTCAAATCACTAGTCGCATCAAGCGTCAAATCACTTATCACTTTGAGTGATGTGACATGACATGTTGTCACTTTATTAAAGTGACTTGATGTGAATAGTGAAAGGTGATGGTTTGAAAGTTGATAGGACTTGTACCTTTTGACTTTTGAATTAATATTTGTATATGTATATTTTATTTATTTACTTGGTAAATGGAATAAATAAAACATATATAAATCATTCACTCTCTCTCTCCCATCATTCACGTTTTTCCCTCCTTTCTTCTTCTCCCTCACACACGGCTTTGAACCAAAATTATTCTTCTCCATTTTGGTCACTGCCGACGCAAAAGAGAAGCAAGTGTGAGATGTTTTGTTGCAAAACAAAGGTGCTAGCACACACATGGGTTATATTATGGTGATAGGGAAACGAATTTATAAGCATGGAATTCTTTTGAAGCTTGAAGCTTTGAGCTTCCATGGAGGTCTTCAATGGCCGAATTTTCAAGGAGGAAGACAGCCCAAAACCGAGCATGATAGCAGTCCAAGGAGGCCAAAACCGAGCTTGAACAAGGAGGAAAATGGGTTTTGTTCTTCCTAGCATCAAACCAATCAATGTGAGTATGTATTCCGCCTTATTCCTTTGATGTATTCATGCGATTTTATGCTTGTTTTGGATGATTCTTGGGACCTAATTAGGAACTCAACAATGGTATCTTGAGCCTTGAACAAGCATGAAAAAGTTAGGGTTAAAATTGGGTAAAACGAATTTGGGCATGTTTTGATGAAATTGTTTGTTATAGTATGCTTAAATGAGTTGGAATTAATGATTGATTAGATCAATTTGAAGAAATTGTGTTTGGAACAAATTTCCCCAATTTTTTGTGTAGGCCAAAGTTGACAAAATTGGGTAAACTCAATTTGAGCATCAATTGATTAAATTGTTTAGTATAGTATGCTTGAATGAGGTTGAATTGATGTTGTGCATGATCAATTTCATGAAATTTGGTTGGATCCATTTTTCCCCAAATTTTGGGCATGACAAATTTGGGTAAACTTGATTTTGAGCATGTTTGATGAAATTGGATGATTTAGAATGCTTAAAGTATGTTTAATTAAGGATTGATTGGATCAATTTGTTGAAAATGAGTTTGGAACAATTTTCCCCAATTGCTTATGTTGGCCGAAAATTGAGACCCTAATATCTTGGTGAATTTTTGTTTGTTTGATCATTGGATGACTTGAAACAAGTGGGTAATGTTGAATTGAAATTTGATTGGATTGAATTTTGATTTGGAACAATTTTCCCAAATTAAAGTAGGCTTGGCCGAATTCAATTGGATATGAAATTCATTGTGTTTTTTGTATTTTGATTCATTAGATGAGTTTAATTGATTTGGGAAATGATGATTGTGGATTCAATTGGATTGAAACCGAATCGGATTGGAAAAACCCCTAATTACCGAGAACAAAAGCATGTAAAATGGGTTTGATTTTAATAAATTGTGTTGGACATTATTTGATGTAGAAATGCATGATAAAGTATGCTAATTGATATTTTAGAAATATTAATTGGGTGGTCAATTGTGCATTACACTTAGGTTGATTAATTATGGAATTTGGAATTTTATAAGTTAATTAATTTGGGTTTATTTTGGAAATTGGGCCTTATAGGTTGTAATTGGGCTTTTGGGCTTGGTTGTACCAAGTTAGGTTTAGGCCAATTTGGTTGGATCCAATTGGGCCCAAAACCGCATCCATAAAGTCCAATTATGACTAATGGACCTTAATTATTTAATTGGGCCTAATGGGCCAAAATTAATTTAAAGGCTTATGGGGTAACTCCCGGATTGGATTTTGGTTATCAGTTTGACCCGAGTTGACCAAAAGTCCACAAGGGCTTGACTTTGGCCAACAACCCATGCCAATCTAGGATCTTGAGCAAGAATCACTCAATGGAAGGAAAAACGCATGATATTTGATGAGGGTTTTTCGCGTGCAAATTGGCAACCAATTTATTATCTTTGTTAAGGTCTCATTATCATACACCCTTAAACATGCATTCTAAACACATAATAAAGCGCATATGATAAAATAATAATGATATGCGGATGGATATTTTACACATTGATCCTAGATCAAATCTCTCACTTCTCTCTCTCGCTAGCACAAATATTTCTTCTACCCGTTACACTACACTTCTAAAGAAATCTCATTTACATTGAGGGGAATAGGTGAGAAGAGAATACAAAGAATAGGAGGTGATAAGGCTGGACACGCAGATCCAATTAATAAATCAAATTTATTACAACAATTTCTAAAATCGCCCCACCCGGCTAATATCCATCCGATATACATTATTCAAACATCACAACCATGTATTCATACAAACATGTTATCAATCAATCTAATCAAATTAATTAATCTTGATAATTAGTGATCATCCAATGTTCAAACAACGATTTGATTTTGTTCGAGTCAAACTCGTTTTTGCGAATAAGTACTTAAAGTACTAGTTCTACGAATTAAATTAAATACATAATTAAATCCAATTTAATACGCATTTAATTCTAATTCATTATTTAATTCCAAATTAAATATTACACTTTATAAAATAAACCTTTACGACTTAAATTCCAAATTTAATCGTCACGGGTCTCAAAGCCCGATTAATATCCAATATTAATTTAATTAAAGTCCAATGGGCTTTTAATTAATTTCTTCAAGGCGTGGACATTTGGTCAACTCGGGTCAAACCGAATAACCAAAATCCAATCCGGGAGTTACCCATAAGCCCATAAATTAATTTAGGCCCATTAGGCCCAATTAAACGTTAAAGGTTCATTAGTCGCATTTGGGACTTTTGGAAGCGGTTTTGGGCCTAATTGGATCCAACCAATTTTGGCCTAAACCAACTTTGTACAACAAAGTCCAATAAACCCAATAACAACTTTAAAAGCCCAAATCCAATTTTAAGGCCCAATAATTTAATTTCAAAAATTCCAAATTTTCCAATTAAATTACCTAAAGTGTATAGCATTCTTAATTACCCAAATCAAAGTTTCCAAAACACTAAATTTGTCCAATTAATCATGCTTAACATCAATGAATCATGTCCAACATAATTTGATCAAAATCAAACCCAATTTCATGCTTCAAGTGTCTCGGCCAAAGGGGAAAAATATGCCCAAATCAAATTCAATCCAATTGAACTCAATCAAACATAAATTCAACATCCCTAAATGATTTCCAAGTCATCCAATGAACAAAAAATCAAAAATCCAAGACAATATTAGGGTTCATATTTTCGGCCATCACAAGCAAATTGGGGAAAATTGTTCCAAACACTTTTTCATCAAATTGATCTAATCAATCATCAATTAAACAACATTTAAGCATTTTAAATCATCCAATTTCATTAAACATGCTCAAAATCAAGTTTACCCAAATTAAAGTTTTGGCCAACAACAAGCAAATTGGGGAAAATCAATCCAATTAATTTTTCTTCAAATTGATTACATATAACTCTAAGTTATTCATATACAAACATTCTTAAACAAACAATTTGTCAAAATCATGCTTAAATCAAAAAGCCCCAAATTTTGCTCAAGAACCCTAAAAACGTTTTATGCACAAATGGCTCAAGATACCATTGTTGAGTTTCAATCAAGTCCCAATGATCATTTATAAGCATAAAACAAGTTGAATACATATCAAAGGAGGTGCGGAATAGACTCACATTGATCGGTAGAGATGCGATGAAGATGAACCAAATTCGCACTTCATGTTTCTGCCTCCCTCCAAGCTCGGCAATGGCAGTGAACTGCAGCCCCATTTTCGGCTTTGGGTGGTCCTCCATTGATGCTCCAAGCTCCAAGCTTCACAAGGTGATTCCTTGCTCACGAAATCACTTCCCTAACACCTTTGTATTCCTCCATGAGTGTGCTAGCACATAGATCTTGTCACAAGATCATTGCTTCTCCAATTTCTTTCGGTCAAACCAGAGAAAGAGATGAAGAAATCGGTCCAAGACCGAGAGAGAAGAAGATTAAGTTTTTGGCTCCAAAATGAGCAAAAACGTGTACAGAGGAGAGAGAGGAGGGAAAAGAAAAAGTAATAGGTTTTATTGATTTATTTTCCAAAAATAAATAAAACATATATATCAAAATCTTTTTCCCAAAAGCAAAGCATTAAATGCTTGTCAATCAACACAAATCAACTCACATCAATCACTCAAATGTCACATCACTCAAAGTGACATGTGATTTGACGTTTGATGTGACTTGCGATTTGACACTTGATTTGACTTGCGTGCCGCACTCGAATTCGAAATGCGAATGCGCTCGCAAACAATCCCGGGCTTGGGTTCGTTAATTCCAAATTAACGAATTTTCCGTCGCGTCGTAATTAAATGATTACGCCTAGCGAATTCACTATTCACGTCGCTAACGAATTAATTCTAAATTAATTCGTTCACCCGAATTAAAATCTAATTTCAATTCCGCGTCGAAATCTAATTTCGTTATAATATATCGAATATATTTATTTATCGATTAATTCCAAATTAATCGTTTCTCTCTCTTTAATGATATTTTATCCGAGATAAAATATCTCCGTAATTAATCCCAGATTAATTTTCTCTCTCATCGAATTAATCCCAGATTAATTAAAGTGCGAGTCATACGTCATCGGTGAATCTTCAGGAACCGACCCATGAGATCTCCGGATATGTTGGCAGTAAATACGGTCGTCGGACTATCCGAACACGTAAGTACCTCGTACTACGTTTATACCGATTTACAAGGCAAGGTTGGCTTCTAGCAAAGCGCCATGCCTACCCAATTCTCCAGAAATATTCTTACAGGAATATATAGATCTGTATCAAGCGTAGTATACCGTAGTATTGTCTATATCGGCCCAGTATCGGATAGTCACGTGCTAGGGCTGGGGCTGGATAAGTGTCTGCCCCGTCTGAAGCACATGTCGGATGTCTGGTAACTAGTATCTATAATCGGATATGCATGACCTAGTCATAATATCCCGATGGTTACGCAACACTTAAGAGCACTAATACCGTATCCTGCGTGACATCATCTCCACTATGACTGAAGTGATACTTCCGTCTTGATATCACACCCAATACACTACGACTCTCTGATAAACCCAGAAGTGGTGTACGCAGAACCGGTTAAAGCCCTGTACCACCAAGACCAAAGTCTATCGATTATCGTAAGTATTAGCGATGTAAGTCTCAGGTAAGACTTTACACACCTACCTTGATTTCGGCCTCCCATAGACACATAGTCATAATACCAATGGGATTCCGAAGGGTCTATCCAGAGCGAAGCTGTTTCCCGTACCATCGGTGAAACACGACCTCCTATCGCACTTGCATAAGTATCCAATACTTATATATATGAGAACTATGTCGTTGTGCCCTCACAACGCACACAAGTACAATACTAGCCTATTCCGCATTATCGATGTCCAGTCTCGATAATACTCCGGCTAGGGATATTTAATGATTAATCCTTCGGGGACTGATACTGTCTCATATCATTCTCAGTCCAGGAACTAATCATAGGGACCTCTCTTCATTTATATATCTATGGTGATCTAATCACAAATGATGAGAGTGCAATTTTCTTGTCACATAGTTAATTTGCTACAACAACACAATGATCTGTGCAAATAGTGACGCTATGGGTCATTTTGTCCAACAGACACGTGGATGGTGATGATTGGTTGTTGGTGATATGGCAACACGTGGCAGATAACTCGGTATTACAGCTGGTGTGGCGGACACGTGTTAGACACGTAGATGACATGTGTCACACGGTTGATGCTCTCCATTCAGAAGATGACACGTGTCACGCGGATTGATGGCACTATATGATTGTGACACGTGGCATGGCGTATTTTAGCATGATCTGTTCTGATGATGAGACATGGCAGCCGCACATTTGCATCTGGCGCACGTTAGCGACGCATTTTAGCAAACTTCTCAGATTTTGACACGTGTCACGGTGTATTTTAGCAGGCTCTCGGTGCACGTTAGCGGTCGCGATGAAGGATGCATTTTGCGACGCGCCAAATGACGATTTTGCCCTTTTATGTCATTTTTCACTATTTTTACCCCGAATTGCTTCCAATGCTTCCCAAACTTTATTTATCTGCAAAACAACATCAAAACACATCAAAACATTCATAAAATCCGAGAAACTAAACAAAATATTAGGTCAAATGAGTGGAAAATAGTGATATAATTACCACTCATCACACCCCCCAAACCTAATATTTTGCTAGTACTCGAGCAAAACAATAAAATAAAATAACATAAACATCTTTAAAATAAAATTAAACTAAGCCATTTCGTAGGAATCACGATTGCATTTAGCGTATGCAAAAAGCCTTTAAACCCCTAGGTATCCCTAGTGGACGAGTTGTAGTGTCGTGATGGCTTACATCAACGATACCTATAAACGTTTTACAAAAGTAAAAAGATAGTGAAACTAATGCACACAAAAGTAAAAAGACAAGAGAAAAGAGAATAAAGAATTTAGTGACTAATTAGGTGAAACTTCTACTCCAAGTTAAGAGTTGTTTTGTTTCTTTCTAAATTACTGAATAAGTAAATTCTCCGATTATTTTTACCATTTTTCATATACACAGCTAATAAAATATTAATCAACTCATTTTTGCCCACAATAGTCACAAGTACTGTTGAAAAGAGAGTAATATTTTTGTAATAAAGTTTTATCAGAATTCACACCTTTTTGTAGCAATGGAATAAATTTTTCTAATTTTTCTGATTTTTTCTTTGATTTTTAATTTTTTTTATTTATTTATATACAATATCATTCATCTATGTAGCGAGCTTTGGGCCAGTGGCTCCCAAACCAGTTGGTTTTAGGGCATTAGGTGTTAAGACACCCCTACGAACTTAATTACTCAGACTTCAGATATAAATATATTTTTTTGCAACATTTTTTATCCATGTAGCGAGATTTGGGACAGTGACTCACGAACCAGTTGGCTTTACGGCACAAGGTGTTAAGACACCCATACGGACTTAATAACCCGGATCTCAGAGGTTTTTTTTTATCCCATCGCTTTTTTAGATGCTTCCTCCAATTAAGCTAGAGCACTGAATATTACAAACTTATCAATTACAACTCATGTCCGTATGTTACTATGTATGTTGATAATACCTGTCAACTAAGCATGTGAAGATTCATTTTAATCAGTTTTATGGAGAATTTGCAAATTAAATAATTCAAAAGGAAATAAATAAAAATAAACTTGTTTCGAAATAGGTTGAGATACATCTCAGGAGTGGAAATTCCTTACTCGGTTATCTCTTACACCAATTTCACCTGATTAACCAAGTTAAAAACACAAATTATTTTTTTTTGGATTTTTGTTAAACTTTTTCAATTTTTTTGTATTTTTCGAAAAAATTTGGACTAAAAATATCAACAAGAAAATAATAAGATACTAATCAACTATTCCCCACCCTCAAACCTCAATGAGACATTGTCCCCAATGTCTTAAAAAGTAGAAGTTGAGTTTAGAAGATGATACCTGGTTAGCTGAAGTTAAAATGAAAATTAAAGGTTAAGATCCAGATTTATCCGACGCCTCTTACGATCATTATCAGACCAGTTAATCTTGGAAACGATAGGGTCAATTTGTGGTTCAAAGGCTAAGATTTGGTCAATTAAATATGGGGCAGTTCTGGTAGTAAATAGTAGTTCTTTTACAGGTTTTGATATGAATCCAATTCTCCGGGCATCATCAAGAAACACACAAAGAAAATCATAAAATCCATCAGCGTTAAACAGTCGAAGCGGTTTCTGGTGTATGTTCAAGTTTGCCCAAGATAATATTGTAAAAATTTCCTCAATTGTACCCAAGCCTCTTGGCAAAGCAATAAATGCATCAGCACGGTTAATCATTTCCATCAGTCGTTTAGACATACCTGGCATAATAAGTTCCTCCCCATTTGATGGTCATATCAGATTCACCTCTACTAAAGGTTTTGGGATGATTCCCAAGACTTGACTGCCTCTTTCATGTACCACCTTTGAAACAATCCCCATTAGTCCAAGATTGCCACCGCCATATACTAAATGCATATTCTTTTCAGCCAAGACTCGACCCAATTCCTGTGCTGCTGCTATGTACTCTGGTTTCACACTAACACTAGTACCGCAAAACACACAAATGTTTACAACTCATCTTCTTAAAGTGGCTTCTATTTGTTTGTATTTCTTTCTCAGCTCTGGATGCCTTCAAGTGTGCAATGATGAGTTGAATTTATAGAATCTGAAAAAGGTGAGTAATAATAGCACTAGTATCTTCCAAAGGACGATTGTTAGCTAAACAATAAAATAAATCGTGAAAGGTCAAAAAATATGGATCCTGTCGGAGAAAATAAAAGAGAATTACAAAAGTAAAGTAAATTAAAGCAATTATTAAGGCAATGGAATTGTGTACGCAATATGCCACTCGCTTGGTAAAAATTCATTAGGATGCGTCTCAATAATCGATTCCTTACTCAGCCATCACTAATGACTTAAATCTCATCTTTGTGATTGCCAAACACCATTCCTCCTTAAATGCTCCGTTTGTGCTTTTCCTTACAAAAATAATACACAAAATTAAAAACTCTACAACATGTATACATAAAATATAAAAATAGACATTAAAACAAATTGCATGGGTTGCCTCCTTACTAGCGCTAAATTTTTCATCTTCAGCCAGACGTGACTGAAATCCAACTATCAATGAGGTTTCAGCGTCGTTTTGGATGTCCGATTAAAGACAATCCTGTGAGTATTGCTTTTGAAGGGTCTCTTCCAACTCTAAAGGGGCAAAAAGAATTTTGTCTCATTCAGTGCTCGTGCCACCTATTTGATCTTTGTCACTCCAGTGGTTTCTGAAAAGAAAGAAATAAAATCAGGAGGTCTCGTATGGTGCTTGACTTGGAATGGGAATTCCATTCTGTCAAGCTTTTGGGCGATATCTTTGATTTGTACTCCCTAAAATAGTGATGTTTCTCTTGAATGCTCAAGTTCTTTAACTTGCTTCTCCATTTGTTCAACTTCTTGCTCCACTTTTTCTTCACAGATGTATTTTATGATTTCTGTATTCAGTTCTTCATCTGTCATTTGTGAAATGCAAACTCCAAAAGTGTCAAGCTGAGGATGTAAAGATATGTCTGATTTTAGGTCTTCATCCTCTGATATGACTGAAATGATTGGCTCATGTAGATCTTCTTCAAACATTAGTGCAAAGCATTCTCCAAGATCTTCATTTTGAGGATGGAAAGTTTCATCCTCAATTTTTGTTGGTACAAACAGCTCTACATCTTCATCTTCGTCAGAGTCCGAATAATAAAAATCAAATAGAGACTTTGCTGGTTTGGGCTCCTGAACTGATACCTCTGATTCTTGATACTGCTCAGCCTCGGCCTCTGTTATGATGTTATGATGAAACTCTGGATACTCTAAGGCTTCCTCAGTATTATTTGAATTTGCTCTGTGAGATGTGTAATTCAGGTTATCTGTTAATTGTCTAACTTGATCTGTCATTCTTTGTATGGATTCTGTTTGACTCTGAAATTGTACGTCAATTTGAGCTTCCCGTTCCTTGAACCAATCTTTGAGTATGTGAATCATCTGATCTTCCTTTGATGGTTCTGGTTCTTGATGAAGATCGAAGGTGGATGGTGGATAAGATATAAAATGTGGTTATGTGAAATATGCCGGTTCTTCGTACCTTGAATGATTCTGATAATTCTGCCACTCTGAAAGGTATATGCATTGATCGCTCGGGTGGTTACCATCACATATTTCACATCTCCCCATTGCATTTTGTTGAGCAGATGTAGTATTACTTGGTTCTGGCATCCAATGATAGTTGTTGGGCTGGACAACAGGCTTCAGAAAACTGGACTGCTGCTCCCTGAATTGGGGTGTATCTTCTTCTAGTAAAGCTCGTAATCTTTCTATCTCCCAATAAAGATCTATGTCAACCACCTGAAAAATAAAAGAAGGAATAAAAATTACAAATAAAGAAAATTAGATACAAGTAAATTAGATAGCTTCAAAATTAATACTCAAGAAAAATAAGTCCCTGGAAACGGCGCCAAATAGAGACTTTGCTGGTTTGGGCTCCTGAACTGATACCTCTGATTCTTGATACTGCTCAGCCTCGGCCTCTGTTATGATGTTATGATGAAACTCTGGATACTCTAAGGCTTCCTCAATATTATTTGAATTTGCTCTGTGAGATGTGTAATTCAGGTTATCTGTTAATTGTCTAACTTGATCTGTCATTCTTTGTATGGATTCTGTTTGACTCTGAAATTGTACGTCAATTTGAGCTTCCCGTTCCTTGAACCAATCTTTGAGTATGTGAATCATCTGATCTTCCTTTGATGGTTCTGGTTCTTGATGAAGATCGAAGGTGGATGGTGGATAAGATATAAAATGTGGTTGTGAAATATGCCGGTTCTTCGTACCTTGAATGATTCTGATAATTCTGCCACTCTGAAAGGTATATGCATTGATCGCTCGGGTGGTTACCATCACATATTTCACATCTCCCCATTGCATTTTGTTGAGCAAATGTAGTATTACTTGGTTCTGGCATCCAATGATAGTTGTTGGGCTGGACAACAGGCTTCAGAAAACTGGACTGCTGCTCCCTGAATTGGGGTGTATCTTCTTCTAGTAAAGCTCGTAATCTTTCTATCTCCCAATAAAGATCTATGTCAACCACCTGAAAAATAAAAGAAGGAAATAAAAATTACAAATAAAGAAAATTAGATACAAGTAAATTAGATAGCTTCAAAATTAATAACTCAAGAAAAATAAGTCCCTGGAAACGGCGCCAAAAACTTGACCGGCGTAATCACACGCGTATAACGCAAGCGCACGTATCGTTCAAGTAGTATAAAAATATCGATCCCACGAGGACTTAATTCCTAATATTGTTATTAATTATTGATTCTATTTATTTACAAGTATCTAATTAAAGAGAGAAAATAATGATTGCTTGATTTGTTGGTTGAATGTGGATTTGCTAAATAAATAAAAATACAATAGAAAATACTAAGGAAAATAAACAAAAGACAAAAAAATCTAGGGTTGTGATTCCACACAATATTATTCTAATGATGAATTGATTCTCTTATATATGTGTGATAAATTATTTTGCTAACCTGGAACACAAAGATATGCAAAAGCCTCTGACCGACGTTTTCACACGCGTATAACGCAAGCGCACGTATCATTCAAGTAGTATAAAAAGTATCGATCCCACGAGGACTTAAAACCTTTTGTTATTAATTTATGAAGTTAAATGTTTACAATTATCTAATGGATTGATTGTTTGATTGAGTGGTGACTAAATAAAATTGCGCGAAAGTAGTTTGAGAAAATTCAATATTTAGAAACTATGCAGGGTTGTGAATCTTTCCAATATCTTTTTAAAAGATGAAGTGGTTATTTTACATTTGTGTAATATATCGGTTTATTAACCTGGAACACGAAATTATGCAAAAGCTCTTCCGATGGTCAGATACAAATACCCAGTGTAACCCAATTAATCATATTCCTATGTCAACCAAGTTACTTGAATTCATTAAGATTAAGTTCCAATTATGGCTACCCCCACCAGACAGGTATATTCCTATTATGTAAGGAAATCTATTAAAGGGTTATCTATTCTCAAGGAAGATCATGGGCTATTGAGTCTAAGGTCTTAAACCTAAAATATCTTTTCCAAGTTCATTTTAAGTTTACCGAATCAATCTTATTAATGGTCAGTTAACAAGATGCATTAAGACTAAGGCTCAATAAATAAACCTTTATATTACCTAAACCGTAATTTAACCCCTTATAAACCGGTGATATTGGACTTCATCACAACCTCAGATAACTGGCTTAGTTACGACACATATTTACGGGTAGTAAAAACTTAAATAAAATAAAAGACATAAAGTAAAATGCTGAAAAGTAAATTGCTGAAAAGTAAATGACGGAAAGTAAATGCTGAAATTAAATACTGAAAATTAAATGCTAAAAAGTAAATGCTGAAAGTAAATTGCTGAAAAGTAAATGCTGAAAGTAAATTGCTGAAAAGTAAATAAAGTAAAAGTACAATAAAATAAAATGCTGAGGTAAAAGGATATACTTTTATTACTTCTATTTTAGATATCTCCCTTAATATAATATATTAACTTTGCATGATAATTACCAACCAGCCATATAGGCGGTATCCAGATTAAGTCAAATTAATAATTAATTACCAACCGACCAATCAGGCGGTATCCAGTTTAGTCAGGTTAAAACCAATTTAAATAATTACCAACCGACCAATACGGCGGTATCCTCGTAAAGTCAGGTTTTAACTAGTTTATATATTATAATTAAGGGAGATTAATCTAAATATTAGTAATAAAAGTTTTACCTTTTACCCCAGCAAGGGGGAGTTACCTCCTCATTACTGAAAAGTAAAAACTGAAAATTAAAGAAATAAAAGTATTGTGCGTAAAAGTAAATTGCAGAAAGTAAAAGCTGAAAAGTAAAGAAAAGAAAGTGTGAAAGCTGAAATTAATTACTGAAAGCTATAAATAAACAAACAAGATACAATCTTCTTAGTATTCTTAAGGAGTTCCTTAGAAGAAAGTATGAATTTACAAATGAAATGGCTTGGTATTTATAGGCAAAATTTTACCTCCATCAAATCATCCACCAAATCCATTATTAATTGCTCCACTAATTGCTCCACTAATTACTCTACTAATTACTCCACTAATTGCTCCACCAAATCCATTATTAATTTCTATCATGTTAGGTGGTAGCTTGACTATTTTTATTTATTTATTTATTTTCTTTGAAAATGACTTTAATAATTACGTATAACACACTTCTGGATGTTTCTTCAATTTCTGTCATGAATCTTCCTAATTCGAAATTATTTTGTTCTTCAACGTTGTAGATCTTTGAGTCGTCTTTAATCTGAAACTTGAATCAACTCAATCCGATATCGGAATAAAAAGTTATGCCCAAAATACGACAGTTGCACAAAATTGGAATTTCTGAAACTACATTTCGTTAGAACGCCCTTTCAAGTTTCCAATCTCCAAAATTAATATGTCAAGTCCAATTTTTTGTTGGGTTTTCTAGGTCAAACCAAGATCAAATTAAGAAAAAAAATTATGTGAATACAATAAAGTAAGAATGCGGAAAATACTTACAATGCTCGGTTGGATGTTGAAGAGAAGTTCAAAACTTTTCCTCCATGGAAGTTGCTCCAAGCTTTCTTTGATGTATGTTGAGCTTCCAAGCTTGTTGAATGAATTCCAAACTCATGAGATTGTTTCCCTCTCACCTTTGTATATCTCTTTGATGTGCTAGCATAGGAGATTTTGCAACAAAATCCCTTGGTTTCCTTCTTGTAACCCTCGGCCAAGGAGAGTTTGTGAGAGGGAGAAGGCCATTCGGCCAAGACAACTCCAAGAGGGAGAGAAAGAGAGAAATGGCGTGAAAAAATGGAGAGATAGGGAAGAAGATGAGTGAATGTGTTTTTGTTATTTGATTTCCAAAATCAAATACCATTTACCAATTTTCCAAAAGTTGGTACAAGTCAATATCACATCAATTTAAATAATGCTTGTGTAAGAAACAAGCAACCATCAAATCCCATCTACTTCTACCAACAAAAAGTTGATAAAGTTGACTAGGTGATGTGACAAGAGTGGGCCCCACTTTAATTCAAAATCTGAGTGGGCCCGCAAACACTCCCGGGCTCGGGTTCGCTAATTCCGAATTAACGAATTTTCCGTTGCGACGTAATTAAATCAAATTTAATTAAATAATTATGCCTAGCATAATTACTATTCATGTCGCTCGCGAATTAATTCTAAATTAATTCGTTCGCCCGTATTAACATCCAATTCTAATTCCGTCATGAAATCTAATTTCATTTAATATATCGAATATATTATTTTACCGATTAATTCCAAATTAATCGTTCTCTCTCTTCTAATAGAATTTTATCCCAGATAAAATTTCTCCGTAATTAATCCTAGATTTATTTTCTCTCTCATCTAATTATTCCCAGATTAATTATGTTCGAGTCATACGTCATCGGTGAATCTTCGGGAAGTGACCCATGAGATCCATGGATATGTTGGCAGTAAATCGGGTCATCGGAGTATCCGAATATGTGCGTACCTAGTACCACGTTCTTACCGATTTACAAGACATGGTTGGCTTCTAGCAAAGCACCGTGCCTACCCAATTCTCCAGAAATATTCTTTTAAGGAATATGTAATTTGTGTCAGGCGTAGTATATATAGTATTGCGTATTGCGATCCAGTATCGATATCACATGCTAGGCCTAGGGCTGGAATTGTGTCTGCCCCGTACGAAGCATATATCGGATCTCTGGTAACTAGTCTCTATAATCGGATAATCATGACCTAGTCATATTATCCCGATGATTGCAGTACTTAAAAGTACTAGTTCCGTATCCTGTGTGATCATCATCTCCATATGACTGGAGTGATACTTCCATCTTGACATCAGACCCAATACACTACGATTCTCAGTATACCTAGAAGAGGCGTACACATAACCTGTTAAAATCCCGGACGACCAAAACCAAAGTATATTGATTGTCGCAAGTATTAGCGATGCAAGTCTCAAGTTAAGACCAAATACACCTACCCTGATTTGGATTCCCATAGACACATAGTCATACTACCAATGAGATTCTGAGGGGTCTATCCAGAGCGAAACAGTTTCCGTACCGTCGGTAAACAGAAACTCCTATTACACTTGCATGAGTATCCAATACCCAAATATATGAGAATTATATTGTTACGCTTCCATAACACGCACAAGTGTAATACTAGTCTATTCCGCATTATCGATGTCCAGTCTCGATAATACTACGACTAGGGATATTTAATGATTAAACCTTACGTGGATTAATATTGTCTCATATCTTATTAATCTGATACTAATCATATGGACTTTTATCATTTATATATCCCGATAATCCAATTACAAATGATAAAAGAGCAATTCCCTTTGTCACATAGTTTATTTGTACAACAACACCATGCTCTGTACAAATATTGATGCTATGGGTCATAATTGTCCAACATTTTTGCCCTTATTTGACCCACATTTCGTCCTAAATGATTTCATTGAGTCCCAATATTATTTTATCTCAAAAATAAACTAAAACACATCAAAACGTTATTAAACCCGAGAAACTAAATAAAATATTAAGTAAAATGGGTGGTAAATATTGATATATTTTTCGCTCATCGGCCTCTTCCGATGGTCAGATGCATCTACCCAATATAACCCAATTAATCATATTTCTATATTAACCAAGTTATCTGAATTTATTAAGTTCCAGTTCCAATTATGGCTACCCACGCCCGACAGGTATATTCATATCCTGTAAGGAAATCTATTCAAGGGTTATCTATCCTCAAGGAAGATCGTGGTCTATTAAGTCTAAGGCTGAAACCTAAAATCCCTTTTCTAAGTTCATTTTTAGTTTACCAGATCAATTTTATTAATGGCCAGTTAACAAGAAGCATTAAGACTAAGTCTCAATAAACAAATTTGAAGTATTACCTATAATATAGAAAATCAATTATTAAGTGTGTGGATATTGTGTTTCATCACTTCCGTAGAATAAAAATAAAATGGTGGGGGTTGGGGGATCCACCTTTACTATTTCTAATTTAGAAATCTCCCTTGTTATAATACTTACCAACCGACCATATAGGTGGTATCCTCATTAAGTCATATTTTCAATTAAGTCCGACCGACCATAAAGGTGGTATCATTATTTGTCCATAAACCAGCCATATAGGCGGTAATCATCTGTCACCTAAAGACCGGCCATATAGGCGGTGTCACATTATGTCAAATAAATAAAACCAGCCATTAAGGCGGTAAATCTTTAATTTAAATTATAATTTTCATATTATAATTAAGGGAGTTTAATCTAAACTAAAAATAATAAAAGCTTCACCCTTCCCCCAGCGGAAATCTAATTACAAAACATAAAAGTAAATAAATAAAATACTGTAATAAAATTAAAAATAAAAATACATAATTTAAATATTACAAATAATTTACAAAATAGATGCAATCCTTAAAATTTAGGAAAAATCCTAAGGAAAGCACGAAGCAAATGAAGTGCAAATGGCCTCAATTTATAGTCAATCTGATCGGCCATGCGTCAAGATGCGATAGGCTTACACGTAGCGACGCCGACGTGTAACGCGGGAAGGGACACGCATTTAGCAGCTGGCGATGACGTGGCACGCAGTTTCTGTAGGTGCAATGAAATGTTGACACATGGCACACGGTAGAATTCGGTCCACTAAGATGCTGACACGTGGCTGGCGATGATTTGCTCTTGGTGATGTGGCAACACATGGCAGATGACTCGGCATTACAACTGATGTGGCAGACATGTGTCAGATACGTAGTTGACACGTGGCTGACACGTGTCATGCGGTTAATGCGGTCCATTCAGAAGATGACATGTGTCACACAGATTTACGGCACCATATGATTGTGACACATGGCACGGCACATTTTAGCATGATTTGTTTTTATGATGACACGTGGCAGGCGCACGTTAGCGTCGCATTTTAGCATCGGTGTATTTTAGCAAACTTCTCAGATTTTAACACATGTCACGGCGCATTTTAGAAGGCTCCTGGCGCACGTTAGTAGTTGCGATGCAGGATGCGCATCGCGACGCACCAAATGACGATTTTGCCCTTTTGTGTCCTTTTTCAGTGTTTTTACCCCGAATTGCTTCCAAAGCTTCCCAAACTTTATTTATCTGCAAAACAACATAAAAACACATCAAAACGTTCACAAAACCCGAGAAACTAAATAAAATATTAGGTCAAATTAGTGAGAAATAGTGATATAATTACCGCTCATCAGGGCTCGATTTGGTATTGTATCAATCCAGAATTTTTGGGAAACACATAGGGTCTTTTGGGGTTCTGTTGGGGCTATTTTTCTTTGACAAATCAGACCTGAAAACATCACTGCTGGTGACACAAATTCAGGACTGTTTTGGTTGTGGTTTGGGCACTTTTTGTGTCAAAAAATAGTCCGGTTTTTTGTACTGTTATTCGGGGCTATTCGGGGATTGTTCCGGGGCTGTTTCGGGGATGAAATTTTATTCAAAATAGTAGTAAAGTTTTAGTGGAGTTGCTGGTCACATTCGGCCACTTGGTGGGAAGGGCAGAAAAAATTTTCAAGTCTGTTATTCAAAATAGATGCATGTTTAGATGAGTAGGCACAAAAAAATATTAATGTGATGAATGGTTATTATTTTTCATGTCATGAATGGATTTTGCATTGGTCGTAAATTTTTCCGGCTCTTATTTTATGTTGGTTTTGATTTTGGGATGTAAGGCCATAAGGCCATTGTTTACAATTGTTGTATTTTAAATTTTCCAATGTAATATTTCATTTGTTGTAATTTGGAGCACCGAAATCGCAAAAGGAGCCAACACCACCTTGGAGCGTGATTTGAAGACCAATGGATGCCTTGTGAATTTTTTGTACTAAATAGATTAGTATAGGAAAAATAAGAGCCCGGCCAATGCAAAATTATTTTTATGTTATAGATATGTTTCAATTCGATATAATTGAATAACATTGCATATAACTTAGGGTGCCTACTCTTGCATTTCACATGCCATAACATGCTTTAGATGCATTATCATTATAGACATGAAATATGATTTTATATGATTTAAAATGTTTAAATTAGAATATGATATGCATGGAAAACAATTAATTGGATTAATTGGTTTTAAAATTTTAAATTTGAATTCTAATATATTGGGCTTAATAAGTGCAACATAAATTCCATTGGTATATAGGATGGAAACCCAAATATAATTTCCATAGCCGAATCTGAATGGACGGTAATATGGTCTGCACTCGGGATACAATTCCACGTACCATTGGATTTTATAACACACTTAGATTAATTAAATGGTTTAATTTAAACCTTGATCATTTTAGGATTCTAAAATTTTAAAGCAATTAGTATTCTGCTATTTTAAAAGTTAAAATACAATAGGCCATTAATAATACTCTCATTAAATTAGTTTAATTGAGTAATATAATTAGTAGAGACTAATGGAAATTAGTGATACAAATTTTAAGAATTAAAATTGGTTAGGTCACTAATAGTGTACTAGTGTAAATAAGAATTATGGTTTAGCCGCCATAAATTTATTCACACTAGTTAAATTAAAATATTATATAATTTTATAAATAGAAACCTTGAACTCCAAATAGTGAGTGGGAGAGGGATATACGACAGTATATCTCGCGATCTCCGTTGTTAGTCCGAAAACGTGAGATTTAATAGGCACCTCGAGACGGTTTTGTTTTCATCCCCTCGGATGGTGTCCATTTTGGGTCAATATCAGGTTTGGATTCCGAGATGATAGGGATTCTAGATGTATCTGGTGAACTGACCTACCCTACATCGGCACTTCACTAGTTAAGTCCAAGGGTCCCGAAACGACGGGTCACACTTACAAAGAAATGATTAACTATTAATCTAAATTCCTTGATCGAATCAAATGGTAGTTGGTTTATATAGGAATAAGAGTTGTTCCCGCATATATTAATCAATTGAGATTGTCTCGATCTATCATGCAAATATTTGACCTACCATACGGCGGCACTTATTTGTGGGATGATAGATTTTCGTGGCATAGTAATTCTTTTAGGTTTCTAATTCGTTATTCATGGTTTATGAATCATGTTTAATTTTATGCTAAAATTGTTTGATAATTTTAATATGCGATGAATGAAAGTTAAATGCATGTTTATTTTATTTTCCAGCCATGGTTTCTTCAATTATTTCCATACTCTCAAACGATAAATTAATGGGAGAAAACTATGTTAAGTGAAAAAGTAACATGAACGCTATCCTGGTCTATGAAAACCTAAAGTTTATCCTGACGGAGGAGTGTCCTCTCGAGCCGGCCAGAAATACTGGCCAAACTGTGTGCGATGCCTACCAGAAATGGGTCGCAGATAATGAGAAAGCCCGCTGCTACTTGCTAGCAGGGATATCTTAGGTTCTTGCTGCAAAGCATGAACCTATAGCTTCAGCATCTCAGATGATGGAGTCATTGCATGGCATGTTCGGGCAGCCTTCGGAGGATCAACGTCATGAGGCTATGGTCTTAGCAATGACTGGTAGGATGAAGGAAGGAAATTAGTCCGAGAGCACGTCTTAAGGATGATGACCTATCTGTTGGACAATTATGACCCATAGCGTCACTATTTGTACAGATCATGGTGTTGTTGTACAAATTAACTATGTGACAAAGGAGATTGCACTATTATCATTTGTGATTAGATCACCTAGATGTATAAATGATGAGAGGTCCCTATGATTTGTTTCTGGACAGATAATGATATGAGACAGTATCAGTCCATAAAGGATAAATCATTAAATATCCCTAGTCAGAGTATTATCGAGATTGGACATCGATAAATACGTAAAAGACTAGTATTACACTTGTGCACGTTATGAGGGCACAACATCATAGTTCTCATATATTTGGGTATATGATACTCATGCAAGTGTAATAGAAGGTTTTGTTTTACCGACGGTATGGGAAACAGCTTCGCTCTGGATAGACCCCTGCGGAATCCCATTGGTAGTATGACTATGTGTCTATGGGAGTCTGCAATCAGGGTAGGTGTATTTGGTCTTAAAATGAGACTTGCACCGCTAATACTTACGACAATCAATATATTTTGGTTGAGGTCGTCCAGTGCTTTAACCGGTTCTGTGTACGCCAATTCTGGGTATATTGAGAATTGTAGTGTGTTGGGTGTGATGTTAAGACGGAAGTATCACTCCATTCATATGGAGATGATGGTCACATAGGATACAGAACTCGTTCTCTTAAATGCTCGAGCTATCGGGATATTATGACTAGGTCATGTATATCCGATTATAGAGACTAGTTGCCAGAGATCCGATATGTGCTTCGTACGGGGTAGACACATTTCCAGCCCCAGGCCTTGCACATGATCATCTGATACTGGATCGACATACATAATACTACGGTATACTACGCTTGATATAGATCACATATTCCTATAAGGATATTTCTAGAGAATTGGGTAGGCATGGCGCTTTGCTAGAAGCCAACCTTGTCTTGTAAATTGGTAAAAACGTAGAACGAGGTACTTACGTGTTTGGATAATTCGACGACCGTATTTACTGCCAACATATCTGGGGATCTCATGGGTCGCTTCCCGAAGATTCACCGATGATGTATGACTCGCACTTTATTAATCTAGGATTAATTAGAAGAGAGAGAAAATTAATATGTGATTAATTACAGAGATATTTTATCTGGGATAAAATATTAATTAAAGAGAGAGAACGATTAATTTGTAATTAATCGATAAAATAATATATTCAATATATTATACGAAATTGGATTTCGACGCAGAATTAAAATTAGATTTTAATTCGGGCGAACGAGTTAATTTAGAATTAATTTGTTAGCTACGTGAATAGTGATTTCGCTAGGCGTAATCATTTAATTGCGTCGCGACGGAAAATTCGTTAATTTAGAATTAGAGAACCTGAGCCCGGGATTATTTGCGAGCGCATTCGCATTTCGAATTCGAGTGCGGCACGCAAGTCAAATCAAGCGTCAAATCGCTAGTCACATCAAGCATCAAATCATTAGTCACTTTGAGTGATGTGACAACTTGTCACTTGATTGATTGATTGATGTGAATAGTGATGTGGTAGTTGAAAAGCATTGATGGCTTTTGGTTTTTGGTTTTTGCTTTTTGCTTTTTGATTTTTGATAAATGAAAATTGTTTTTGTATATTTGTTTTGTTTTTGGAAAATAAAATAAATATATAAACAAAAAGCATTTTCTTTTTCTCTCTCTCACATGATATACGGTTTCATGGAAACCAATTTTTCCCTCTTCTTCTTCCTTCTCCCTCTCACGGCTTGGAGCCGATTTCTTCCCCAATTTTTCTAGTTAGACTGAAAATAAGAATAAGGAAAAGAAGTGCTACTAGCACACCATGAGTTATCCTAAGGTGATAGGGCAGTGTTCTTGTGAGCTTGGAATCAATTTTGGAGCTTAAAGCTTGGAGCTTCCATGGTGTTCATCAATGGCCGAATTTTGGAGGGACAAAAACCAGTGAAACCGAGCAGCCCACTGCTCCATATGCACACTGACGAGCTTCAACAAGGAGGAAGAAATGGTTTTGTTCTTCGTAGCATCAAACCGTTCAATGTGAGTATGTATTCTGCCTTACTCCTTTGTGTATTCATGCGAATTTCATTGCTTGATTTGATGAATCTTGGGACCTAATCTAGAAACCAACAATGGTATCAGATCTTTGATCAAGCATGAAAAAGTTAGGGTTTGAAATTGGGTAAAATCAATTGAAGCATGATTTGGTTAAATTGATTGATTAAGTATGCTTGTATGTTGATTAATTGAAGTTGTGCATGATCAATTTCATGAAATTGGATTGGATCCATTTTTCCCCAAATTTTGGGCATGGCCGAAAATTGTAAACCCTAATGTCTTGGTATAATTTTGTTTTTTGATTATTGGATGACTTAAAACAATAGGATAATGTTGTTTTGAAGTTCAATTGGGTTGAATTTTGATTAGGAACAATTTTCCCTTTAAAAGTAGGCTTGGCCGAATTCTTTGAATTTTTGAAATTCATTGTGTTTTTTTATTTTAATTCATTGGATGAGTTGAATTGATTTGGGAAATGATGATTGTGGATTCAATTGGATTGAAACCGAATCGGATTGGAAAAACCCCTAATTGCCGAGACTTTAAGCATGTAAAATGGGTTTGATTTTGATAAATTGTGTTGGACACTATTTGTTGTTAAAGTGCATGATTAATTATGCTAATTGATGTTTTAGAAATATTAATTGGGTGATTAATTGTGTATTACACTTAGGTTAATTAATTATGGAATTTGGAATTTTATAAGTTAATTAATTGGGCTTGTTTTTGGAAATTGGGCCTTAAAGGTTGTAATTGGGCTTTTGGGCTTGGTTGTACCAAGTTAGGTTTAGGCCAATTTGGTTGGATCCAATTGGGCCCAAAACCGCATCCAAAAAGTCCAATTATGACCTAATGGACCTTAATTATTTAATTGGGCCTAATGGGCCAAAATTGATTTCTGAGCTTATGGGGTAAATCCCGGATTGGATTTTGGTTATTAGGTTTGACCCGAGTTGACCAAAAGTCCACGCCTTAAAGAAAT
The DNA here is from genome assembly GCA_019454045.1 of Zanthoxylum bungeanum. NCBI lineage: Eukaryota > Viridiplantae > Streptophyta > Magnoliopsida > Sapindales > Rutaceae > Zanthoxylum > Zanthoxylum bungeanum. The sequence continues at coordinate 27,423 of SKCR01000131.1, forward strand.
TAATTAAAAGCCCATTGGACTTTAATTAAATAAACATTAGATGTTAGTCGGGCTTTGAGACCCGTTGCGATTAAATTTGGAATTTAAGTCGTAAATGTTCGTTAATAAAAGTGTAATATTTAATTTGGAATTAAATAGTGAATTAGAATTAAATGCGTATTAAATTGGATTTAATTATGTAGTTTAATTTAATTCAAGAATTCGTACTTTAAGTACTTATTCGCAAAACGAGTTTGACTCGAGCAAAAATAAAATCGTTGTTTGAACATTGGATGATCACTAATTATCAGATTAATTAATTGGATTAGATTGATTGATAACATGCTTGTATGAATACATGGTTGCGATGCATGAATAATGTATATCGGATAGATATTAGTCGGGTGGGACAATTTTGGAAATTGTAATAAATTTGATTTATTAATTGGACCTGCGTGTCCAGCCTTATCACCTCCATACTCTTTGTATTCTCTTATCACCTATTCCCCTCAATGTAAATGAGGTTTCTTTAGAAGTGTAGTGTAACGGGTAGAAGTAAATACATGTGCTAGCGGAAGAGAGAAAGAGAGATTTGATCTAGGATCAATGTAAAGTATCCATCCTCATATCATTATTATTTTATTCATATGCTCTTTATTATGTGTTTAGAATGCATGTTTAAGGGTGTATGATGATGATACCTTAACAAAGATAATAAATTGGTTGCCAATTTGCACGCAAAAAACCCTCGATCAATATTAAGCGTCTTTCCTTCCATTGAGTGATTCTCACTCAAGATCCGAGACGGCATTGGTTTGTTGGCCAAAGTCAAGGCCTTTTTCTGTCGAATATGTGTTTGAATCACGAAGGCTTTATTCCATATCAGTGTCATGTCCAAGTTGTGGTTTGTTGGCCAAAGTCAAGACCATTTCTTGTCCATCGACATTGATTACGAAGCTTTCCATGGTCAATGGGAGGCTAAGAGGAGGACCATCGTTACTCGAGTAGAGGAGATGGATGAGTCTATGGTAGAGTATGAGGGGTTGGCCCGCATCAATTTTGAGAAAAGCCTGGCCGACTTAGACGCAGTGGGTATGGGAATACAGGACGAATGGCGTCTGAGGAGGGAGACTCTTTCGGCCATTAAAGGGCTGTCTGGGGATTTTCGGCGATCTTCGGGCCAAAAGTAATATTTTGTAAGACTTTATATCGTCTTCTTTATATTCTTAGGACGTTTTCGTCCATGTTTAATGAGAACTTATTATTGTTTCAGTGCCTTTTGTTTTCGTGCTCCGATAATGAGGGCACATATTTCTTTAAGTATTTGCCGTTTATTGCACTTGTATGCACTCTTCCGTTTAAGTCTTGTAGATGATAGGCTCCATTTGGCAACACGTTTTTTACCATGAATGGGCCATCCCAATTGGGCGACCATTTGCCATACGCTGGGTCCTTAGAACCAAGTGGCAACACAGTCTTCCACACTAATTCACCCTCCCTGAACGATTTAGCCATTACTCTGAGGTTGTATTCCTTGGCTATCCTTTTCTTTTGTGCTTCTAGACGATTTAGAGCATCACATCTGATGTCGTCCAATTCCAACAAGTTTTGGATCATTGCCTAGTCGTAGTCTTCCTGTGTCAGTTTGTCTTGCAGCATCACCCTAGTGGACTCAATATTCATTTCTACTGGAAGCACAGCCTCTTGACCATACACTAATTGGAATAGCGTCACCGAAGTACTTGTTCGCGGAGACGTTCTATAAGACCATAAAGCTTGACTCAAATATTCATCCCACCGTCTAGCATTGTCTGTCACCATTTTCCGAATCAATCCTTTAAGGGTCTTGTTGGTCGATTCTGCTTGACCATTTGACTGAGGGTAGTAGGGAGTAGTGTTCACTAATCGGACTCCGTATTCGCCCATGAAGTCTTTTACCTTTTCATTGTTTAATGAAGTACCATGATCTACCATTATTGTCTGTGGTATACCAAATCGGTGAATTATATGTTCCTTTATGAACTTGATGATCTGCTCTTGGGAGATTTCTACAACTGGGATGGCCTCCACCCATTTAGTGAAGAAGTCGGTGGCAACGACGATGAAAGTATGCCTCTTACTTGATAACCATGGCGTCCGTATCTTTAGCTCGCCTCATGAGGACTGGCTCAACCTCTTTGCTCCTGTATACCCTACATGTGTTTGTTTGTTTATATCTGGAGGCTGTTTGGGCTAAGCTATTGGCCAATTCTTTCTTCGCCCTCAGAATGTACTCCAATTCATCGTGATCAAATCGTTCTACTAATTCTTTGGCCACGTCTAATAATGCCATTACTGATGGGCTTTGACATTTGAAAGCTCCTATCACTTGTTGAATTAGCAGTTGTGAATCTCCCTTGATGGACACATGGGTTACTCCCATATTGAGGAGCATCTCTAGCCCAAGTATCAGGGCTTCGTATTCGGCCTGGTTATTAGTGCAGTATTCGGTCAACTTGACTAAGAATCGAAAAGATTCTCCCAACAGGCTGACCAGTACTAATCCTATTCCAGCTCCCTTCATTGTGCTGGATCCGTCGAAATACATCGTCCATGGTTTCAGACTGCATTCGTCCAGATCCATTTCTATTTCCTTTATCGTGCTAAGACATGGATGGTCGGCCAAAAAATCGGCCAAGGCTTGATTTTTAATGGCCCTTTGAGGTTCATGACGTATATCAAATTCTGAAAGTGATAGTGACCAAAAACCGAGTCTTTGATGCAAGATGGGACGAGAAAACATGTACTTTATTATATCAATTCTTGTAATCAAGTACACTATATTCGGCCTAAGGTAGGCTCGTAATTTAGTACATGTGAAGTATAAAGCCAAACATAATTTCTCTATGGGAGAATAGTTACATTCATAATTCAGCAATTGTCTGCTAATATAGTAAATGGCTCTCTCGATGTTCATGTTGTCATCTTGCGTGATCATCCCAGCTATGGACTGCTCTTCAGCCGCTATGTACAACTTTATTGGCTTTCCTGGCACTGGAGGTACCATCACCGGCGGCTGTGACAAGTATTTCTTCAGGCTGTCAAATGCTTGTTGATGTTCCTCGGTCCAGACGAATTCGTCCTCGCCTTTTAGCTTTAATAAGAAGGATAACACTTTTGTTTTCCCTGCACAGTTGGAGATGAATCACCTTAAGAAGTTAATTTGCCCTAAAAACCTCTGTAATTCTTTTTTATTTCGGGGTGGCATAGCTTCGGTGATCGCCTGAGACTTATTGGTGTCGATCTCAATTCCCCGTTGGTGCACTAGAAACCCTAGGAAATTTCCTGCGCACACCCCGAAAGTACATTTGGCAGGGTTCATTCTTAGTTTGAACTTTCTCATTCGTTCGAAGGCCATTGCTAAATGGCCAAAATGTTCGTCTATAGTCACGGATTTAGCCATTATATCGTCCACATAGACTTCTACGAATTCGCCAATCATGTCATGAAAGATCAAGTTCATGGCCCGCTGATAAGTGGCGCCAGCATTTTTCAGGCTGAATGGCATGACCGCCCATTCATAACACCCTAGAGAGCCTGGACATCTAAAGGCCGTCTTGTGTACATCATCTTCGGCGATGTAAATCTGATTATAGCCTGCATACCCATCCATAAACGAGTATACTTGATACCCCGCCGTGGAATCCACTAGGGAATCTACTGTCGACATTGGGTATTGATCCTTTGGTGTTGCCAGGTTTAAATTTCTGAAATCTATACAGATCTTTATCTTTCCATTCTTTTTTCTAACTAGGACAATATTTGACAACCATTCCACATATCTGGTCGTCCTAATGAATTTTACCTCTAACAGTCGTTCAACTTCTTTCTTAATATCAGGCATGACGTTAGGCGCAAACCTCCGGGGAGGCTGCCTGTGAGGCCTATGGCTTGGCATGATTGGCAACCTATGTTCTACCAACGTCTTATCTAAGCCAGACATCTCATTGTAGTCCCATGCAAAACAATCTTTGTATCTTTGCAACAAACAAACTAACTTTTCACGTACCTGGGGCTCCAATTCTTTGCTGACGTAAGTTATGCACCTATCGTGCTCATTCCCCAGATTTACCTCGTCCAAAGCATCTTGTCCTCTTGAGATGCTTGTCTTGCGTCGTCCATTCAGGGCGAACTCTTCTTCATTTGATTCTCCTCCTTCCATCAAGTAGTCCACCCCACATAGTTCTTTTATTTTGTCCTCCGTCCGGTGTGCCAGCAATTTTCCTCTTAAGGCCGAAATAGCGGCATGTGCTTCATCCCCATTTCTTCGCTCCATCACATAGGCCAATAAATTGGCCTTGGAGGCCGCAAGAGCGGCTTGCCCCTTATTCTGGTCGTACTTCATTCGAACCGCTGTGTGTTGGTTCCCCAAAGACCACTGTGGTTGGTCTCGTCTGTGCTAACAAATCATCCAGAAACCCAGCGGGGTAAGGCTCGTCATTCTGTGCCACAATGGTCGAGCTTTCCCCTTTATTCAAAACTCTGGTCGACCCATAGTTCCCTTCATACATGAAGTACTCGGCCGAGTTTGTCTCCGCAGTGAAAGGCTTATTGTCGGCATGCATTATCTCCACTTCGTCCCTTTGGTTCCAGAAAACCAGGCATTGATGAAGGGATGAATGGATGCATCGGCTGTCGTGAATCCAGTCTGGTCCCATGAGTATATTGTATGTGGATGGCCCATTTATGAGGGAAAAATACCACTGTCTTCGTAGTACTTCACACTTGCAGGTCCAATGGAATAACTCCTTTTGCTGTCATCGCCCTTCTATTAAAGCCGGTAAGCACCACTTCCGGGGGAGAAGGTCTTCTTCAGACTTTGCCAAACGTCCTAACATCCTAACTGGTATTGCATTAATGGCTGCTCAGTTATCAATTAGTACTTTGGTGATAGGTATCCCGTTAGCCTTTGCCTTTACATACAATGGCCGCAGGTGCTTCGTCATTTGTGTTGGTGGCTTCGGGAAAAACACTCTCCCTGATAAACCTATTTCCATTGCTTGATCGCCCTCAACTTGCGGCGACTCCTCTTCTATGTCCGATCTGGGATGTGGCAACGTGGCTGGTGAATCCTGGGAGACATGATTGACAGTTAATCTCCGCTTTTCGGATCTGGTGAGGGTCCGTTTTACCTTAGGCGTCCCATACAAAACAAGAAACGGATATCGTCACAAATCTTCTCCCAATGTCCTGACTGCAGGATTACTAGCTTCATATAATTCTCAGAGAAGCCGATTCTGTGAAATCCCACTTCTCCTTGATTCGGTTTTGATGTCTATTTCTTCTTCTATATCGGTCATCTCCTCATCTTCAGCTTCCCTGTCTGTGATTGAGAGCGCTGCAAATTCAGTTTCGTCACCCTCATAAACGTCCTCGCTTGTTCCAACTTCCCAATTGTTATCTCTCCTGAATTTCCCAGGTAATAGGTAATGATTAGGCACCACTGGCGGCATACTGCCGAACTGAATGACGATAGGCGGCTCTTCATCGTCTGTTTCATCCTGTTTCCGTCTGCCGAATTTAGTGCGTTCGTCGCAACTTATCACCGTTCCTTCTTTGCTGTCACCCCCTTTTTTATTTACTTCTGTTTTCTCTGTGGTGCGAGGGCTACGGCCTGTGGTGGCCTTCGTTTCACCTTGTCGACGCATCAAACGGCCATAATTCTTTTGGTGTCGCCTCACTTGCGTCCTTGTCATTTCGTCTACAGGGAGATAGTTCCTGCCTGGCCGCTAGCCCGAGTGTGGCTTTTGGTACGAATGCCAAACATTGGGCCGATTAATCTTCGGCCTGAACGTCCTTACATTCTAGATGAAATTTGAATTCTCCCCATAGAACCTTGAGGCGAAGGTCCGGGGCTGCCATGATGATGGCTTTCTCTTCGCAGGCCTTTCGGAAGTGTCTTCTAACTCTTTCATCCATTCCATGTCGTTCTTGCATCGAATACAAATGTTATGCTGGTCTCATTGCTCTGAAGGTGCCTTAATCCTTTCCAGAGTGCTTGGACGATGATGGTGTTGTCCTTCGTCTAGCACTAATTTGATTTTCGGCAGGTTCATCTTGGCAAGGTCTGGATTGATCATGTTCAACCCCACCGATTTTGGAAACGGGTCGCTGTCCACTGCCATCTTTTTCTCGAATGTAATTCGTCCGGATTCTATGGCATCCTGTAAGACATTACGAAAAACAGGCAATTATTAGTTGTATGAGACCATGCATTGTGCCACTTACAAATATTTTACTACATATTTGCTCGGCTGTTGGCAACGTATGTCTGTCGCTCAAGCTAATTTGCTTGTCTTTATACAATTGGTCAAATATAGCATCGACTTTAGTAATATCAAAGGAGAAGTTCCTGCTCTTTTTATCATTCTTTTCACTCGCTTGGGGTTCCGCCCACGTCTTACAAACGTACGGTTTCCCTTTAACCAATTCGGCCAAACATAAATCAGCCGACTCGGTGTTTACTTCACTCATTTCATAGTCGATATTCCTATAATATGTCCCTTTGCTCGAATTTTTCATTTGCTCCTCTTCATGTAATAATCGCTCGTAACGTACCACACTAGTGGTGAGTTGGGGAAGGTCCCAAAACTCGCGATCCTGAAACTTCTTTTTTAGATCGAGATTTAAGCAACCTTGAACGATCCTCACAAATTCTTTTTCGACCAAAGGCACGTAACAACGGCCTCGAGCTACCTTAAACCGTTGTAAAAATATCTCGGCCCATTCTCCTGGCACCTATCTTAGGTTTGCCAAATCGGCTAAAGATACTTCAGATTCAGCCTTAAAAAATTACGCATGAAACAGTTGCTCCATCTGCTGCCAACTTTCTACCGAATTGGCCGGTAGACTGACATACCAGGAGAAAGCCACCCCTGACAGTGATACGTGAAATAATCTTAGTTTGTGGAGGGTAAATCGTCCTACGTGTTCCATGGTAGAAACTTCCCCAGACCTCGTAAAGAGGGAAAAATCTGGTATCTTGTAGTTTCTAGGCCATGGATAGGCCACATCGACCCAATCAGGATACGGCTTCCGATATCTTGGCCGAATTGGCCGTATGCCTAGACCAAATTGGTTTTGAAGGATCTCGGTCATTTGCTCCCTTAGCATATCATTGCCATTAAATGGCATAACTATGGGCGGTAGCTGCGGTCCTCTCAAAAGTGGGATATAATCATGATTCTGCCCCTGAGAAACCTGGACACCCTGAGGCATCACCACTTCGTTTTGTGCCATATTTGGCCCTTGGTGTATATTCGGCCCTAATTGTGGGCCATTGCCTCCAGGACTTATTCCTCCCATGAGAACCGTAGGGATGTTGGTCCCATGTGGAGGAACATTACTAGGACCAGCCTTATAACTGCTTGCTGCAAGGAGGGACGTAGTCCACGGCAGCGCCATCCCATCGTTTACATATTTGGCCATTAATTCATTCATCGAGCTTAGATGTTTAGCCATGTTTTCATAATGCGAATTGGTAGTTGATACGAATTTATCTATGACATGCACATTTTGAAGCCTAACCTGTTCGACAACATCCTGTGTGAATTTACCGAACAACGCGCGCACCGCGTTAGGGTTGAGTTCTCTCATAGATTCGTACCGATTAGTATCTGCCAGACCCTCGAATTGACCCACTATGGCTGGAACATTGGGCTGGTTGGTTTGCTCCAGTCCTCATTCCTCCATAGTTGAGCCAGTTTGGGCGTTTCTTTTCGGAGGCATCTCCACTCTTTACACCAAATCTCCCACTGTGGTCGCCAAAAACTGTTTGCGCAATTTTTAATGCGTGAAGAAATAAGAGCGTGTAAGGTTCAAACCTCCTGAGGCAATGTCCCAGCAATGGGTGTTTGATTAAGTGAATAAGCCTCCAAAGGGCGCAAGCACACAAGTTACAGTCCTAAGATTACAATCTAAGAAATGAAAAATAAAAATATGCTTATTTGAGTCTTCATTTGATCGGGCTTTTTTCTCTTGGCATAGATAAGCTTTTATAGTGAAGTTTGTCAACCGTTTTAGGTGATTCCAGTATCTCCCTACAGTTGGTGGATGGTGCCTGTAACCGCTGAGCTGTGCGTCTCAACTGCTTGATTGTGGATGAAAACTGTCCAACTGCCATGATCGTGGGAGTAACCATATCATAGGTTTTCGTCCTAAATGTAACCGCATCATGGGCTTTCATCCTAACCGCTGGTCCGATCGCCCCACGCTCTTTGTCCCCCTTTGGTCCATCGCTCTTTCTCCCTTCGCTCTTTCTTTAGTCTAAGGGCGATTTCGTTCTACGGTGGAGATTTTCGTCTGTTAACAGTAACTTACTTTGTGTGTTTATAGGTTACTGCTAATTCTTGCTTATTGAAAGTTGTATTCGACAGAGAGAGAGTGTGTTTGCTTGTGAATTTCTTTTCCTAAGGTTCAACAATTATTCTTTTGTTTAAGGGTTTAGTATTATTATGTGCTACTACACTTTTATACTACTAAATATATAATTATTTTTGTTTAATCCCTGATATTTAATTTAATTGTTCAGTTATTTTCAAATATTTATAATATCTGTTAGTGTATCCGGTGTTATTACTAAACCTATTTAATCTTCTAACTTTTATAAATATTTCATTTTAACCATATTTTCAACGATTCTTGGACCGTCTTTTATTTATTTATTATTCTACTTTGACATTCTTATTCTACGAGTCCTAAATATTTTGTACCATAACCTATTTCTATTGGACAGTTAGGTAGCATACCAAAAAATTCAATCATTTATTCAAATCATTATTCAATCCTACAGCTTTCGGCGGGGCGTTACAGTCTTCCCCCCTTATAAAAATTGCGTCCTCGAAATTTCTTTTCCTGAATAACTCTGGGTACGTAGCTTTCATTTCTTCCTTTGGTTCCCATGTCGCTTCTTCGAACGTTTGGTTCCTCCACAAAACCTTCACGAGGGCTATTTCCTTATTCCGAAGTTGCTTCACCTCTTTTGCTAGAATCCGGATTGGTTTCTCTTCATAGGTCAAGTTCGGGGTCAGCTTTAAGGGTTCATAATTCAGCACATGACTCGAATCCTCCATGTATTTCCTTAGCATTGATATGTGAAAGACATTGTGACATGCCGCCAAAGACGGTGGTAAAGCCAAACGGTTGCTTTATTTCTTTTACGAACAAGTTTGTGTATCGATCTATACTATATGTTGTCTTTACTTCTAGAAAAAGCATCGTTTTAGTGAATCGATCTACTATCATCTAGATGATGTTATTCCGCCTTTCTGAACTTGGCAGTCCTGATACAAAATCAAAAGTTATGTGCTCATATTTCCACTGGGAATCTCTAATGGCGGTAATGTCTCAGATGGTCGTTTATGTTCCGCTTTAATCTGTTGGCACGTTAAACATTCTGCCATAAACTATATGATTTGATTTTTCATACTCGGTCACCAGTAATATAGTTTCAGGTCTCGGTACATCTTTGTGCCCTAAGGGTACCAAATACGGAGTGTCGTGGGCTTCCGCCATAATTTCTTTCTTAAGCTCCGGGTCATTTGGAATGCACAACATTCTCTTGAATCTTATCATACCATCATCATCAATCGAGAAATTCGTTTTCTTACTCGTCTCCATATATATATATATATATATATATTTGTTTCATTAGCTCTGCATCATCAAGTAATCTTTTCTTTATCCTTTCGAACAATACCGATTGGGTACTTATAACTGTTAATCTACAATCTTGTCCCATTGGTATTATCTTTAACCTTAATTATTATATATCCCTTAATATTGCTAGTTGTACGACCAGTGGGGCCAGTACTGCCTTTACAAATCGTCTATAATACTTGCTAGCCCTAGGAAACTTCAGACTTCCGTAATATTTCTCGGGTTTGGCCAACTTACAACCACATCTACCCTACTGGGGTCAACTGATATCCTTTTACCGGACACTACATGCCCTAAGAAGGCCACATGTTTCATCCAAAAGTCGCACTTCTTGAGTTTGACATATAGTTTGTTCTCCCTCAATATTTGTAGCGTAGCACATAAGTACTATTCATGTTCCACCTGGCTTTTCGAATAGATCATTATATCATAGATAAAGATGATGATGAACCGATCAATGTAGTGTTTGAACATTTGGTTCATCAGCTACATGATTACCGTCGGGGCATTTGTTAGTTCAAAAGGTATCACCTGAAATTCGTAGGTCATACCTAGTGCTGAATGTTGTCTTTCTCATATCATCTCCATTTATCTTCAATGGGTGGTACCCCGGCTGTGAATCATTTTTATAAAAAAAAATATGGTAGCATCTTGCATTTTATTGAATAGATCTTCGATCCTTGGTAAGGGTACTTGTTTTTTACTGTTACTCCGTTTAGTTCCCGATAGTCGATACATAATCTTAACGATCTATCTTTCTTCTTTACAAACAACCACAGGGCTCCCCAAGATGGTGAGCTAGGTCAAATAAACCCTTTGTTCAACAACTTCTCCGATTGCACCTTTAGTTCTTTCAACTCTGCAGGCGTCATCCTGTAAGGCGCTTTTGATATTGGTGTCGTTCCTGGTTCCAATTCGATCTCAAATTCGATCTCTCTATCTGGTGGTAAAATCATCAGATTCTCAGAAAATACATCTAGAAAGTCATTTACCACTCCGGTATCTTCCACCACTGTCACTGACACATCCCGTATCACTACTATACTAGCCAAGTATCCAACACACCTCCATTCAATAACCTTTCGGCTTTCATTACCGATATAACTGGCAAGCCTTCCCTTCGAATGTCTGCTTTAAAATCCAATTGTTCATACCTGGTCGTCTTTAAGATTACCATTTTGGCCTGAAAGCCTATGGTTGTGTGGTGCTTTGTAAGCCAATCCATTCACATTATTACCTCAAACTCTTTTAGCCTGAACACTATTAAATATTCTGGTAAAACTTTATTCCAAATTTGGATAGGGTAATTCTTGAAAACCTGATTGGTTCCCTGTTCCATGAGGTTCTATGGCCTAGCTGCCTTGCCCGACGCTATTCCTTTCGTAACCTGTCTGGGTCAGTGAATGTCGCTCATGATGTCCTTTTTTTATTCTCTTCGGCCATCATCACCCAATCCACTAGCTCTTCTTGTGTCTCATCCGCAGATATTCTTACCAAACTCTTAATTCTGGGATTCAATGCCCTCAAGAAGTGGTCCTTCTTTTGATCCGTATTCTCCACAAAAAGAGACATACCTACATCCTAGTTCAAATTTCCTCACCAGTTCCACCACTTTCATGCTTCCTTACTCATCTGCAAAAATTCTTCGACCTTCTCGCCTTTGCATACTTGGGGAAATATTTTCCATCAAACATGTCCTTAAACCTTCCCCAAGTGAGTTGTCAAGATTTGTAGAGAGTTTTACTCTGTCCCACTAATCTTGCATGTGTGGTCATCATCAAGGTTGCACAAAAGAAGGACATGTGGTCTATTGGTATCTTTCGCGATCCTTCCTCCTAAAATTAATGGTACGTTTAACATTTATATTCATATTTGACTTCTATCGATAATATTTCCTATATCTTGTTAGGAAGACATCGTATGATGAGGTATCCTTCAGGGTCCTTACTTATACTTTCTTATATAGTCTCTATGACCATTGTCTTCCTTTCAGTCATCTAGCTAATGATCAAATCTCTTTTTTTTTAGGCTCAGCCTTATCATATAATATGGCTCGGTAGCCTTCAGAATGGTGTCTATTTTCTCTACATGCTCTTCTAATGTATGTTCAGGGTTCATTTGATACTCATAAAATAATGTATGTCGTGGCCAAAGGCCTCGTCCCCGTAGCGCTATGGGTGTTCTCCTTAAATGAGCCATTTTTACCTGAATTAGTTAACACCTAGGGTCAATTGTATGGACAAGTATTCACATATGTTAAGTTAATTCATATTTTTCCTCGATTTTGGTTCTATGACGAAGTTAAAATTACGCAAATATAATTTCTACATACTTCACATCAATCACTCATAACAACCAAGATATTTAGTTTACTATATAATGTTTTTATTAATTATACGTACTTACTTGTGGATAGTTGTGCCGATCCATGATGCTCATTTGACTATGTCTTCTATTTACGAGGAACGACAAACCCTCTCTGATACCAACTGTAACATCCCGACATATACCCACCTTACCCAAAAGAGTATAGAGCCGGAACGCTACCAAATTCTATTGTAACCTTACACTCCCTTGATATTTAAGCACAAACACTAACGATGTCAAATTGAAAGTCATTCATAGAAGTCAAATTATTATTACTCAATCCAAATGTCAAGGTAAATGTAATATATAGACTAAATTAACTCATTAGATTCTTCCAAGACGTAACTGTCCTGGAGACTTATTACTCTAATGCCTTAAAAATAATCAAAATAAAAGACATGGTTCCTTGTCACATTAGCCACCATCATGGATCTGTCGTGCAACCACCAACTACTAGATCAGCATATTATTCCAAAAGATGATCACTTGCACCACAGAACACAATGAGCCTAAGCCCAGTAAGAAATTTTCATGCATGAATGAAATGACGTTCCATTTAAAAATACAGCTTTTAAAACTTTGATTTTAAAATAGACTTTTACCAATCGATAAAACATTTATAGTAAAAGGGGCCATCGGGTCTTGGTATACGCTACAGGGCAACCGGTCGGGATTTTGATGTTCTACTTTAGAACATATTTGATCATTACCATTAATGATTATATTACCAGTAACCTTTACCAGTAACCTTTACCAAACGTTACCATAGGTTACCCTTTACCGAATCATCACCCATGGTAACCCATTACCATTTTCCTTTACCAAAACATTACCATAGGTAATCCATTACCAAAACATTACCTATGGTAACCCATTACCATTTTCCTTTACCAAACGTTACCGCATGTAACCCATTATCAAAACATTACCTACGGTAACCCATTACCATTTTCCTTTGCCAAAACGTTACCGTAGGTAACCCATTACCGAAACATTACCTACGGTAACCCATTACCATTTTCCTTTACAATATACCCCCTGTAGCAATTATACCAAGTCCGTATGAAATTCATTTCAAACCTTTTCTAGTAAAAATTTAAACCATGATCTAACACGTCGTTGCCCAAACAGTTTATGCATTAAACATGATATGAGTGTTGCGATGAACATAAACCATATGCACAATAATAAGAACAATCAACATATATTTTAAAGTAAACATATATAACCATACTAAATTTACTCGACTCCAACATCATTCAACAATCATGATAAACATACCACTCAATTCAATACATAAGTCCCGTAGTACAGTTGGAAAATTACTTACCTCTACGAGAAATCTGCACTGCGTATTTAATTCGTTAAACTATTCCTGAAATATGTGTATATCGTGTTATTAATGTACCAAATATGATTTATTACTCTTACTATTTTATTATTTAACTACTTAACTACTATATAATTACATTTTACTATTATCAGTATAAAAATCTGAAAATAAGATTACCCAATATTTCATTTATTATTTTATTAATTACTTAATTAATTAATCAATTTTTTTTTGGGTCAGCATGACGTCATGCTGACATCTCTCGCTGGAACCAGCAACAGGCGCTGCTGGTTCCTTAACAGCAACAGCACTGTTCATTATGAACAGTGCCGTCACGTCTGATGCATGTTTTTTTTTTGGTTATATATTACTCACAATCAACCATTATTATTGTGATTAAAGAAATTCTATATGACCACCTAATATCCACGAAATACTAAAATTTCACAATGGAGTATTGACAAAAAGAGAAAAAGAAACACAAGGCCTAAGAGAGAGAGACTGAAATTAGAAGAAAAAGTAACTTACTTTATGTGTTTATAGGTTACTACCAATTCTTGCCTATTGAAAGTTGTATTCGGCAGATAGAGAGAGTGTTTGCTTGTGAATTTCTTTTCCTACGGTTCAACAACTATACTTTTATTTTAGGGTTTAGTATTATTATGTGCTACTATACTCTTATACTACTAAATATATAATTATTTGTTGTTTAATCCATGATATTCTATTTAATTGTGCAGTTATTTTCTAAATATTTATAATATCTGTTAGTGTATTTGGTGTTATTACTAAACCGATTTAATCTTCCAACTTTTATAACTATATCATATTAACCCTATTTTCAACGATTCTTGGACCGTCTTTTATTTTAATTTATTTATTTATTTATTAATCTACTTTGACATTCTTATTCTAAGAGTCCTAAATATTTTGTACCATAACCTATTTCTATTGGACAGTTAGGTAATGTACCTAAAAATTCAATCATTTATTCAAATCATTATTCAATCTTACAGCTTCCGGTGGGGCGTTACATCTATGTTTAGTTATACTTCACTACCTAGTTGATTCTGGGGATATGCATTACAAACTACAATGTATATCCTTAATATAGTTCCTTCTAAGTCTGTTCCTAAGACTCCGTTAGAGTTGTGGAGTGGTCGTAAAACTAGTTTATGATATTTCTGCATATAGGGGTATCCAGCACATGTGCTGAAGAATAAGACTACAAAGTTGGAGCCACGTTCTCAGGTGTGCCTATTTATAGGCTATCCTAAGGAGACTATGTGTGGTTTTTTCTATAGCCCTGAAGATAACAAAGTGTTTGTATTGACAAATGCTACGTTTCTGGAGGAGGACTATATGATAGAGTTCAAACCTCGAAGTAAAGTGTTACTCGAGAAGTTACTTGCTGGTTCGACCAGCACACCATCGTCAACGACAGTTGACAAATACATAACACCTTCAACATCTGAGAGTCAGATGCAAGTTCATTAGAATGATCTTCCACCTAGACGTAGTGGGAGGATTGTACGACAACCTGGTCGCTATCTAGTAGTTGGAGAGGCACAAGTTGTCGCATCCAGCGATGGTATAGATGATTCATTGACCTATCGTAGTGCAATGGATGATTCTGATAAATAGGAATGACTCAAATCCATGAACCTAGAGATGGAGTCTATGTACTCCAACTCAGTTTGGGAACTTATAGACCAACCCGATGGGGTGAAACTCATAGGTTGCCAATGGATCTATAAGAGAAAGAGGGGAGCAGATGGGAAGGTACTGACCTTTAAGGCTAGGCTAGTGGCCAAGGGTTATACCCAGAAAGAGGGAGTTGACTATGAGGAAACTTTCTCGCCAGTAGCCATGCTCAAATCCATTCGCACTCTTCTGTCCATTGTCGTATATTATGACTATGAGATTTGGCAAATGGACGTCAAGACTGTATTCTTGAATGGAAATCTTGTTGAGTGTATCTATGTGGTACAACCAGAGGGGTTCATAGCCCAAGTTCAAGAGCAAAAGGTTTGCAAGCTGCAAAGGTCCATTTATGGACTTAAGCAAGCATCTCAATCTTGGAATATAAGATTTGATACTACGATCAAGTCTTATGACTTTGAGCAGAATGTTGATGAGCCTTGTGTATACAAGCGAGTTATTGACGGGAATGTGGTTTTTCTTGTTTTATATGTCGATGATATCTTACTCATTAGGAATAATGTAAAGATATTATCGGACGTGAAAACCTGGCTAGCTAACCAATTCCAAGTGAAAGATTTGGGAGATGCCAATTATGTTCTTGGGATTCAGATACTTTGGGACCGCAAGAAATGACTATTAGCTAGGTCTCATGCATCCTATATCGACAAGATCCTTGTTCGATTTGGGATGCAGAATTCCAAGAATGGCAATTTGCCTTATCAATATGGAATTCACTTGTCAAAGGAACAGTTTCCTAAGACACCTCAAGATGTTGAGGATATGAGACATATCACATATGTCTCAGTAGTTAGTAGTCTCATGTATGCTATGTTATGCACGAGACCGGACATTTGTTTTGCAGTGGGAGTAGTCAGTAGGTTTCAATCTAACCCATGATTGGATCATTGGGTGGCTGTGAAACACATTCTCAAGTATCTTAAGAGAACGAGAGATAATATGCTTGTATATTCCGGTGAGGATATGATCCTAATGGGATATAAATGTTGGACAGTTATGACCCATAGCGTCAGTATTTGTACAGATCATGGTGTTGTTGTACAAATTAACTATGTGACAAAGGAAATTGCTCTTTTATCATTTGTGATTAGATCACCAAGATGTATAAATGATGAAAGGTCCATATGATTAGTTCCTGGATTGAGATGATATGAGACAGTATCAATCCACAATGGTTTAATCATTAAATATCCTTAGTCGTAGTATTATCGAGATTGGACATCGATAATGCGGAATAGACTAGTATTACACTTATGCGCGTTGTGAGGGCATAACGTCATAGTTTTCATATATTTGGGTATAGGATACTCATGCAAGTGTAGTAGGAGGTTGTGTTTTACCGATGGTACGGAAAACAGCTTCGCTCTAGATAGACCTCTCGGAATTCCATTGGTAGTATTACTATGTGTCTATGGAAGTCCGAATCAGGGTAGGTGTATTTGGTCTTAACCTGAGACTTGCAACCGCTAATACTTGCGATAATCAATGTACTTTGGTTTTGGTCGTCCAGGGCTTTAACAGGTTCTGTGTACGCCTATTCTGGGTATATTGAGAATCGTAGTGTATTGGGTGTGATGTCAAGATGGAAGTATCACTCCAGTAATAGTGGAGATGAAGATCATGTAGGATACGGAACTCGTTCTCTTATATGCTGCAGCTATCGGGATATTATGACTAGGTCATGTTTATCTGATTATATAGACTAGTTACCAGAGATCTGATATGTGCTTTGTACGGGGCAGACACATTTCCAGCCCCAGGCCTTGCATGTGACATCCGATATTGGATCGAAATACGCAATACTATGTATACTACGCCTGATATAGATCACATATTCCTGTAAGGATATTTCTGGAGAATTGGGTAGGCATGGCGCTTTGCTAGAAGCCAACCTTGTCTTGTAAATCGGTACAAACGTAGTACTAGGTACGTACATGTTCGGATAGTCCGACGACCGGATTTACTGCCAACATATCTGGGGATCTCATGGGTCACTTCCCGAAGATTCACCGATGACGCATGACTCGCACTTTATTAATATGGGATTAATTAATGATGAGAGAGAAAATTAATCTGGGATTAATTACGGAGATATTTTATCTGGGATAAAATATTATTTAAAGAGAGAGAACGATTAATTTGGAATTAATCGATAAAATAATATATTCGATATATTATACGAAATTGGATTTCGACGCGGAATTAAAATTAGATTTTAATTCGGGCGAACGAGTTAATTTAGAATTAATTCGTTAGCGACGTGAATAGTGATTTTGCTATGCATAATTATTTAATTACGTCGCAACGGAAAATTCGTTAATTTGGAATTAGCGAACCCGAGCCCGGGAGTGTTTACGGGTGCACTCGCATTTTGAATCGAGTGGGGCCCACAAGTCACATCAAGCGTCAAATCACTAGTCAATCAATTGATGTGATGTCTAGTCACTTTGAGTGATATGACAACTTGTCATTGTGATTGATGGTGGTAGTTGGGAAAGCTTTAATGCTTTGACTTTTGGTAAATGAATTTTGAATTCATTTTTTGTGTATTAGATACACAAAATCAAAATAACACAACACTTGACTCTCTCTCTCATTCCTCTCCTCTTCTCTCTCGGCCTAGGGCCTTTTCTTCCTTCTATTTTCTGCCAAAATGCCGAGAATGACAAGGAGAAGCTAGGTGATTTTTATGGAAAAAATTACCAAGTGCTAGCACACTTCCGTGGTCTTGCAAAGGTGATAGGGAACCGCACTTGTGAGCTTGGAATCACCATTCGAAAGCTTGGAGCTTGGAGTTGGCCGAATTTCTTGAGCCCAAAACAGTCCATTGCCGTGAGCATCAATGGAGGAGGAAATGTTTTGTTCTTCGTCGCATCGCACAACCGATCAATGTGAGTATGAATCCGCCATTCTTCGTTGAGTATTCACATGTATGTTTCTTGCTTAAATCGATCCCGGTTAGACCGTAGAAACCCAACAATGGTATCAGAGCGAAGTTGAGTATGCAACTTGAACTTATGGTTAAAATTGGGTAAATTATATTTGAGCATGATTTGATAAAATTACTTGATTGAGTATGCTTAAATGATGTTTAATTGAAGTTTGATTGGATCAATTTCATGAAATTTGATTGGATCAATTTTTTGCCCAATTATTTGCCTTGGCCGAGAGGTACATGAACCCTAAATGTCATGGTATTTTTGATTTTAATCATTGGATGAGTTGGAATCATGTGGGTAATGTTGATTTGTAATTCAATTGGATTGAAAACGAAATCGGATTATAAATCCCCAAAATGTCGTGAGTATTGAAGCATGAAATGGGTTTGATTTTTGATTAAAATGTGTTGGACATGTTTTGATGTTAATGAGAATAATTAATTGTACAAATTTGTGTTTTGGAAATGTTAATTTGGGTAATTAATTATGACAATACACTTTGGTTAATTGAGTTATAAAATTTGGAATTTGATAATTTAATTAATTGGGCCTATTTTGGAAATTGGGCTTGTAAAGTTGTAATTGGGATAATTGGGCTTGGTTGTACCAAGATTGGTTTAGGCAAATTGGTTGGATCCAATTGGGCCCAAAACCATATCCATAAAGTCCAATTATGACTTAATGGACCTTTAATATTAATTGGGCCTAATGGGCCTAAATTGGTTTCTTGGCAAATAATGGTGATTCCTTAAATAGGCTTTGGTATTTGGGTTTTGAGACCCGTAACGATTAGATTTGGAATCTAAGTCGTAAAGGTTCGTTAATAAGGTGTAATATTTAATTTGGAATTAAATAAATGAATTAGTATTAATACAAATTAATTGGATTAATGTTGTAGTTTAATTTAATTCAAGAATTCATACTTTGAGTACTTATTCGCAAAACGAGTTGGACTCGCGCAAAATCAAATCGTTGTTTGAACATTGGATGGTCATTAATTATCGGATTAATTAATTGGATTAGATTTATTGATAACATGCTTGTGTGAATACATGGTTGAGATGCATGAATAATGTATATCAGATGGATATTAGATGGGTGGGGCAATTTTGGAAATTATTGTAATAAATTTAGAATTTATTAATTGGACCTGCGTGTCCAGCCTATTACCTCCTTACTCTTTGTATTTCTCTTCTCACCTATTCCCCTAAATGTAAATGAGGTTTCTTTAGAAGTGTTATGTAATCGGGTAGAAGTAATACTTGTGCTAGCGGGAGAGAGGAAATTGAGAGATTTGTTCTAGGAACAATGTGTTTAAGTATTCATCCGCATATCATTATTATTTATTTATATGCGCCTTATTATGTGTTTAGAATGCATGTTTAAGAGTGTATGATGATGAGACCTTAACAAAGATAATTAATTGGTTGCCAATTGCACGCAAAAAACCCTCACATAATATTAAGCTCTTTTTCCTTCCATTGAGTGATTCTTACTCAAGATCCAAGACTGGCATTGGTTTGTTGGCCAAAGGCAAGGCCTTTGTCCGTCGAGGATGTGTTTGAATCATGAAAGCTTTGTTCCATATTGGTGTCTTGTCCAAGTTGTGATTTGTTGGCCAAAGTCAAGATCACTTCTTGTCCATCGACATTGATTACGAAGCTTTCCAAGGTCAATGGGTTCCGCTTAACTGGGATCACTAAGTTTGTTGTGCCAAAGCTAAGGCTTAGTTGATTCAGAGGAAAAAGGTTAGGAAATATATTGGATATATTGGCATATATAAGATATATGTTTCGGACTTGGATGTCCACCTACTGGATCCAGGAATTGGATAGGCTCCAATTGATCTTAGAGATCTACCTAGTTAATTATCATACAATTTGTTGGCCAAAGTCAAGATTGTGTGTTATTTAACTGGATCCTAGCCCACTAGGAAATAAGTTTCCCGAGTACTCCACAGAGGGTTAGAGGCTCGCCGAAAAATAGTGGGAGGCAAGTATTAAATTTGCAATATTCGTTTAGTTACTTGCCATACGCGCTCATTTCGAATATTTCGTGACCTTTACAGATGTGGCATCGCGTTATGGTTATGTGTTTCCTTAGAAACACAAATCGGAAACTTTTAGAGTTTCGACACGAAATAGACAAACAGATCGGCTAAAGTGTAAAACCATCACGGTTGGACCATGTTGAAAATACTTAAGCAATAAGTTTCTCAAATACTTGAAAGAGTATAGTATTCTTTCAATGAGGACTCCTCCCGGAACACGTCAATTTGATGGTGAAAGAGAAACCAAAATTTGTTAGACATGATAAGGTTAATCATGAGTCGCTCTGAGCTACCATTTCCTTCAATGGATACGCATTAACAGTGCAGATTTTATTTTGTATAAGGTTCCATAAAAATCTATTTGACAGACTTCATATTAGATATGAACAGGAAAGAAATTGGGTTTTCTCATTCCTGATGATTTGGGAATGCTAGGCATATGTTTGGATGATACCAAACTAAAACCCAAATCAGATAAGTGCCTAATTGTAGGTTATGCTAGGGAAACCAAAGTATAGCACTTATACAACTCACAAGAGAACAATTTAATTGTTGCTCACCATGCAGTTTTCCTGAGAGAAATACCTATATGCAGTGGTAAGTGGGAGGAAAGTAAAAATCGATGAAAATCGGAGTAATACTATTCCAGGCACTGATTCCTTAATGGAACACAAATAGTTCATCAAGGATGAAACTATACCAATAATCTTCGAATACACAAGAACCACGTAAGTCGAAGAAAGTCAGAAAATAACCTGGGGTATGGGTTTCTGATCTCACCTCGAAAAGATATCAATCTTATTGAGTAACACGAACTGACTACGTATGAGAAAGTGATACAAGGTATCGACTCCCTATTATAGCAAAGTGCCATGAAGTCCGAAATGGATTCCATGTATACCAACTAAGTTTGGATACTAGTTGAAATACCGCAAGGCATTGTGCCTATTGGTATTATATAAGTCTTCAAGGAAGACATACATGGAAGGCAACATACCAACGTATTAAGGTAGGCTTGTAGCGAAAAGGTATCGTTATTAACATTGTGTCGATTACGACGAAACCTTTACCTGTTGCCATGGTTAAATCCATTTGGATGATGCTTGCTTATGCTGCATGTTTCATTCATGAAATATGACAGCCGAATGCCAAAACCGCTTTCCTTAACGGAAACCTTTTTGGAGGATGTTTACAACATCCTGACGGTTTTATCGTACCAAAACGAGCAAACAAGGTTTGCAAGTTAATTCGATCCATGAATGGATTGATGCAAGCGTAGCGTTCTTGGAACAATCGTTTTGATGTAATCATAATGGTGTATGATTTAATTCAAAACGAAAATGATTTTTGTGTATATAAGAATGTTAGTGGGAGAGCACTGACAGTGAAAGTCCTAAATAATGATAATATGTCATTTCTTGGAAATGATATTCCCATAATATAATCGGTGAAAGCTTGGCTTTCATGAAAAATTCTCCGTAGAATTCTTGGGAGAAACAACTTTTATTCTAGGAATAAAGATCTACTGGGATAGATTTAAAGTTGTTAATAATCTCCGAGAAATCGTACATTGAAAAATGTACGCGACCTGGTGTCTCATAGGCTTTGAGCATATGGAGTCACAATCGGGTCAATCCAAGTGATAGTCACTGGATTGATGTTAAAAACATCCTTAAGTATCTTAGAGATTTAAGGATGTTGTCTTAAACTATGGAGAATGAGAACTTGAAGTGACTTGGTTCACTGCGGTAAGTTTCCTAACCGATATAAATGACTATGAGTCGTAAGAACGGTACTATAAAGTTTGAATAACGGAACAGTGAGGTGGAAATCTTCCAAGCAAGATATTGTTACCGAATAAACAACAAAAGCGGGTTATTGCTGCAGCTGAGGCAGCAATAGAAGCCTTCTGGATTGATGATAAATCTAATTAGATTAGATATAATTATTTTAGCAGCTGAGCTAGGCTACAGCGCAGGCTAAAGAATTAATGGTCTCATCAACGATCCAGATATATACTTCGATATTCATCTGATTCGTTCGGATCATACATCGTGGCGATCTGATGATCGAATAAATCACATCAGATGATAATCATGCAAATCCGCTGACGAAAGCCTTTCTTCAGCAGAAATTTGAGCGAACCGTACATAGTTCGGGTGTTGGACACTTGAGTGACTGGCTATAGGCCAAGTGGGAGATTGTTGGACAGTTATGACCCATAGCGTCACTATTTGTACATATCATGGTGTTGTTGTACAAATTAACTATGTGACAAAGGAAATTGCTCTTTTATCATTTGTGATTAGATCACCAAGATGTATAAATGATGAAAGGTCCATATGATTAGTTCCTGGATTGAGATGATATGAGACAGTATCAATCTAGGAAGGTTTAATCATTAAATATCCCTAGTCGTAGTATTATCGAGATTGGACATCGATAATGCAGAATAGACTTGTATTACACTTGTGCGCGTTGTGAGGGCATAACGATATAGTTCTCATATATTTGGGTATAGGATACTCATGCAAGTGTAGTAGGAGGTTGTGTTTTACCGATGGTACGGAAAACAACTTCGCTCTAGATAGACCGCTCGGAATTCCATTGGTAGTATTACTATTGTTGGTTTCTATTAAGGTCCCAAGATCAATAATAAGCATGAAATAAGTGCGAATACAAATCAAAAAAGTTGCGGAATACTTACATCGAGCGGTTGAGCGACGCGGCAAGCAACGAAACTTTGATTTCTACTCCTTGACAGTTCACGGTAGTGAGCAGTCCATGCTCCTCCATTTTCTGTTTTTGAGCTCCTCGAACAAGCTTTAAGCTTCGTCAAACGATTCCCGGCTCATGGGTGGACTTCCCTATCACATTCGCATGACTTCGTAGTGTGTTAGCACTCCCGATTTTGACACAAAATCGCAACTCTAGTGCTTCCCTTCACTGCTCGGCAACAACAGCAAAACCATAAGGTTTTTTAGCCCCTAGGGCATGTGGAGAGGAAGAAGAAAGAGAGGAGAGAGAGATGTGTGTGTTAGATGGAAAGTGTATCTAATACTCTTTATTTATTTTCCAAAACAAATAAATGATTTACCAAATTTTTTATTTTTCAAAAATCAAGTCATTAATGGCTTCAACCACTTCCATCAACTCACATCAATCCATCAATCATGAATAGTGACTTGCGTCAATCACTCAAAATGAAAGACATCCATCACTTGATTGACGAATGATGTGACGCTAGTTGCGACTAGCGATTTGACGCTTGATTTGACTTGCGTGCCGCACTCGAATTCGAAATGCGAATGCGCTCGCAAATAATCTCGGGCTCGGGTTCGTTAATTCCAAATTAACGAATTCTCCGTTGCGTCGTAATTAAATCTAATTTAATTAAATAATCATGCCTAGCATAAATACTATTCACGTCGCTAACGAATTAATTCTAAATTAATTCGTTCGCCCGAATTAAAATCTAATTTTAATTCCGCGTCGAAATCCAATCTCGTTTAATATATCGAATATATTAATTTATCGAGTAATTCCAAATTAATCGTTATCTCTCTTTAAATGATATTTTATCCCAGATAAAATATCTCCGCTATTAATCCCAGATTAATTTTTCTCTCTCTTCTAATTAACCCCAGATTAATTTAGAGTGCGAGTCATACGTCATCGGTGAATCTTTGGGAAGCGACCCATGAGATCCCCGGATATATTGGCAGTAAATTCGGTCGTCGGACTATCCGAACACGTAAGTACCAAGTACTACGTTTTACCAATTTACAAGACAAGGTTGGCCTCTAGCAAAGCGGCCATGCCTACCCAATTCTCCGGAAATATCCTTACAAGAATAAAGTGTTAGGGTTGGTGCTCAGAGCTCCAATTCTCGGTTGTATTTCTGTTGAATACTTCTGTAAAACATTATTATTTTGAATAATATATGCAGTTTCTATAATATAATCTATCTTTCTATATGGTAAAGACGTAATGACCTTAGAATGATTAGTCATGGTACTGTTGCAAAAGCGTCGCAACGGACATTGAGTAGTATCATGACGTTGTCATTCTCAGAAAGTTGCTGGTCAAGGTTTACACTACTTGGTCAGTATAGTAAACCCGTTGAGACCAGTACATGTCGTATACTGGAATATTTGATTCCAATGGTTTCTCAATGAACCATTAGTCTTGGAGACTAGTATAGACGTGTAG
The DNA here is from genome assembly GCA_019454045.1 of Zanthoxylum bungeanum. Lineage (NCBI taxonomy): Eukaryota > Viridiplantae > Streptophyta > Magnoliopsida > Sapindales > Rutaceae > Zanthoxylum > Zanthoxylum bungeanum. The sequence continues at coordinate 51,721 of SKCR01000131.1, forward strand.
GTGTTTATAGCGGATAAACACTGAACGACTCACTGAAGATTCTTAATGGATGGTACCCCAGCGTCAATAAGAATCTTCTCGGGTTGAGTAGCACTTGTGATTCTTAGACTTGAGATGCCATTGTGGGCACATGAGACATCTTCTACACTTAGATGGCAGTCACGTCACCGATCTATTTAGATCAGACCTCCGCCTGTTCGTTGGGTGTAGATAGATCCTCAGGGTGTCCTTTGTGTATCAAGATAGGATCCGTCAGTTCTGTGTACCAGAGCATAGGTAGTCCATATGATTAGCAATCAGATAAAACCATGGGCCCGTGGTAAAGTTTAGAAGCTAGTTCTAAACATTCTTTTAGAGATTGCTAATAGAATAGTCGACTGGATAATCCCGATAGAGATTTGACGTTTACATCTATATCTCTGGGACTTATCCGGATACCTGTGACGGATGAATTATACATTTTCCATGACCTTGACCTGTATGATTCAGCGAGATTATCCGTGATCGTCATAATTTATGGGTGGATAAATTATGGACACGAAATTTGATTTCGTGACGGATATACCTGAATCTAGAGAGTCTCAATAATGAAACATACTCGTAGAGCACTAGAGCAACATTAATAAATAATATTGATTATTTATAAAGTCGTTTAAAGGTTAAACACAAAATACATGCTAAAGGGACTAGATAGTCATTTGCCTAATTAATGGACAAAATATCAAAGTAAGGGTAATTTGGTAAATTCACTTAAATATGATTTATTGAATTTTATTTCATAATTTGATTATTGGAATATTAAATAAATATGTTTATTTAATTAATCCGAGAAAAAGTTTTGAAATCGGAAAATACGATTTTCCACCGCTTCCGCTGCGTTACCGGATTCAGCCATTAAAAACCTTACATAAAGGATCTATATCAGGCGTAGTATACGTAGTATTGTGTATTTCTGTCCAGTATCAGATGATCACGTGGTAGGCCTGGGGCTGGAATTGTGTCTGCCCCGTACGAAGCACATGTCGGATGTCTGGTAACTAGTCTCTATAATCGGATAAACATGACCTTGTCATTTTATCCCGATGACTGCAGTACCTAAGAGTACTAGTACCGTATCCTACGTGACCATCATCTCCATATGACTGGAGTGATACTTCCGTCTTGACATCACACCCAACACACTACGATTCTCAATATACCCAGCGTTGGCGTACACAGAACCTGTTAAAGCCCTGGACGACCGCAACCAAAGTATATTGATTGTCGCAAGTATTAGCGGTGCAAGTCTCAGGTTAAGACCAAATACACCTACCCTGATTTCGGACTTCTATAGACACATAGTCATACTACCAATGGAATTCCGATGGGGTCTATCCAGAGCGAAGCTGTTTCCCGTACCATCGGTAAAACACAACCTCATATTACACTTGTATGAGTATCTTATACCCAAACATATGAGAACTATGTCGTTGTGCCCTCACAACGCGCACAAGTGTAATACTAGTCTTTTACGTATTTATCGATGTCCAATCTCAATAATACTCTGACTATGGATATTTAATGATTTATCCTTCGTGGACTGATACTGTCTCATATCATTCTCAATCCAGGAACAAATCATAGGGACCTCTCATCATTTATACATCTAGGTGATCTAATCACAAATGATAAGAGTGCAATCTCCTTTGTCACATAGTTAATTTATACAACAACACCATGATCTGTACAAATAATGACGCTATGGGTCATAATTGTCCAACAACTATGTGTCTATGGAAGTCTGAATCAGGGTAGGTGTATTTGGTCTTAACCTGAGACTTGCACCGCTAATACTTGCGATAATCAATGTACTTTGGTTTTGGTCGTCCAGGGCTTTAACAGGTTCTGTGTACGCCTATTCTGGGTATATTGAGAATCGTAGTGTATTGGGTGTGATGTCAAGATGGAAGTATCACTCCAGTAATAGTGGAGATGAAGATCATGTAGGATACGGAACTCGTTCTCTTATATGCTGCAGCTATCGGGATATTATGACTAGGTCATGTTTATCTGATTATATAGACTAGTTACCAGAGATCTGATATGTGCTTTGTACGGGGCAGACACATTTCCAGCCCCAGGCCTTGCATGTGACATCCGATATTGGATCGAAATACGCAATACTATGTATATTACGCCTGATATAGATCACATATTCCTGTAAGGATATTTCTGGAGAATTGGGTAGGCATGGCGCTTTGCTAGAAGCCAACCTTGTCTTGTAAATCGGTACAAACGTAGTACTAGGTACGTACGTGTTTGGATAGTCCGACGACCGGATTTACTGCCAACATATCTGGGGATCTCATGGGTCGCTTCCCGAAGATTCACCGATGACGTATGACTCACACTTTATTAATATGGGATTAATTAATGATGAGAGAGAAAATTAATCTAGGATTAATTACGGAGATATTTTATCTGGGATAAAATATTATTTAAAGAGAGAGAACGATTAATTTGGAATTAATCGATAAAATAATATATTCGATATATTATACGAAATTGGATTTCGACGCGGAATTAAAATTAGATTTTAATTCAGGCGAATGAGTTAATTTAGAATTAATTCGTTAGCGACATGAATAGTGATTTTGCTAGGCATAATTATTTAATTACGTCGCAACGGAAAATTCGTTAATTTGGAATTAGCGATCCCGAACCTGGGAGTGTTTACGGGCGCACTCGCATTTTGAATCGATTGGGGCCCACAAGTCACATCAAGCGTCAAATCACTAGTCAATCAATTGATGTGATGTCTAGTCACTTTGAGTGATATGACAACTTGTCATTGTGATTGATGGTGGTAGTTGGCAAAGCTTTAATGCTTTGACTTTTGGTAATTGTGTATTAGATATACAAAATCAAAATAACACAACACTTGACTCTCTCTCTCATTCCTCTCCTCTTCTCTCTCGGCCTAGGGCCTTTTCTTCCTTTTTTGTTTTCTGCCAAAATGCCGAGAATGGCAAGGAGAAGCTAGGTGATTTTTGTGGCAAAAATTACCAAGTGCTAGCACACTTCCGGGGTCTTGCGAAGGTGATAGGGAACCGCACTTGTGAGCTTGGAATCACCATTCGAAAGCTTGGAGCTTGGAGCTTGGAGTTGGCCGAATTTCTTGGAGCCCAAAACAGTCCACTGCCGTGAGCATCAATGGAGGAGGAAATGTTTTGTTCTTCGTCGCATCGCACAACCGATCAATGTGAGTATGATTCTGCCATTCTTCGTTGAGTATTCATATGTATGTTTCTTGCTTAAATCGATACCGGTTAGACCGTAGAAACCCAACAATACAAACTCTGATTTTCAGACAGATGTCGATTCTATGAAATCAACATATGGATCAGTGTTGACCCTAGATGATGGGGCTATAGTATGGCAGAGTATAAAATAATCTTGCATTGTTGACTCCACCATGGAGGCTGAGTATGTAGCAGCTTGTGAAGCAGCTAATGAAGTAGTCTGGCTCCGTAAGTTCTTGGGAGATCTGGAAGTTGTTCCAGATATGGATAAACCACTCACACTTTATTGCGATAATAGTGGTGCAGTTGAAAATTCAAAAGAACCAAGAAGCCACAAGAGAGGAAAGCATATAGAGAGGAAATATCATCTCATCAGGGAGATAGTGCAAATATGAGACGTTTCTGTCACAAAGATTGCATCAGTAGAAAACCTGACTGATCCGTTTACAATGACCTTATTGGTTAAAGTGTTTGAAAGTCACCTAGATGATCTGGGATTACGTGACATGTCCCATTTGCTCTAGTGCAAGTGGGAGATTGTTGGGATATATGCCCTAGATCTTCATGTAATGTAAACGATTTTATATGCTATGAAATAAAATGATGCATTATTCATTTATCAAAGTGTTTGTTTATATTTCGCATATTGTAAATTATCTTGATTACCCTAGATTACACATGTACCTTCAGACTTAATGTATGAGTGTCATACACAATAAGATTTAAGTATGAAGTTGGTAATCTAAAATAGTCTATAAAGAGCAAACGAAGCGGTTATTTTGTTTGTGGTTTATCTATAGCTGCGGTCCATTTTATAATTGTATGACGACTTTGATCCGGGATCTTTCATGTAGAGACATGAGAATGGAGGCACCTTGTATGATGTGATCATACAGGATTGGACCCGGATAGAAATGACTTTCTTATAATATCCGTTAAATAAAGAAATTCATTTCCATCTACTAGATGGTCATATATGGATTGATTTTTATCTTGATTGTACTACGAACTCCTGCATGGCAGGTTATGTCCTTTGATTTACAAATGTGAGGTTGGTGTAGCAATCCCGACATGATTTGTTGTGTAGTGATCAGTGGTAATCACACATATAACGCAAGTGCACGTATCGCTCAAGTAGTATAAAATGTATCGATCCCACGATGACTTCATAGCTATGCTATCAATTTATGAAGCTAAATGTCTAGGAGTATCTAATTGATTTGATTGTTGGTTGATTGATGATGTTTACTAAAGACAAGTAAATAAAACAGTGCAAAAGTAAATTAAGGGAAAAATATGCAAAAGCCTCTGTCGATGGTCAGATGCAAACACCCAAAGTAACCCAATTAACTATATGTCTATGTTAACCAAGAAACTCTGAATTCATTAAGATTAAGTTCCAATTATGGCCACCCACGCCCGACAGGTATATGTCTATTCTATAAGGAAATCTACTCCAAGGGAAATCTACCCTAAGGTGAGATCGTGAGGTATTGAGTCTAAGTCTAAAACCTAAAATCCTTTCGTCAAGTTCATTTTAAGTTTACCAAATCAATCTTATTAGTAGCCAGTTAATAAGAAGCATTAAGATTAAGACTCAATAAATAAACCAATATATTATCAAAGACACAAAATAACCAGCTTATAAACCAGTGATATTGGAATTCATCACAACCCTAGATAAGGTATTTAGTTACAACACAATGTTCAAACAACGATTTGATTTGCGCGAGTCCAACTCGTTTGAGAATAAGTACTCAAAGTGCGTATTCTCGAATTATACCGAACTACAATTTTAAATCCAATTTAATTTGTATTCAATACTAATTCTTATTTAATTCCAAATTAAATAATTACACTTTTAATGTGCCTTTACGACTTAGATTCTAAAACTAATCTTAATGGGTCCTAAAGCCCAATTAACATCCAATGTCAATTTAATTAAAGTCCAATGGGCTTTTAATTAATTTCATAAGGCATGGACTTTGGCAACCAAAGCCCAATAAGGAATCACTCTTTGCCATAAAATTAATTTTGGCCATTAGGCCAAATTAATTATTTAAAGGCCCATTTATTATATTTGGACTTAACGGAATGGTTTTAGGCCCAATTTGGTTCCAATCCAATTGTCCTAAACCAACTTGGCCCAACCAAGCCCATTAGGCCCAAATATAACAATTTTAGCCCAATTCCAAATTAAGCCTAATTAATTAAATTCAAATATTCCAAATATCACAATTTATTTAATTTAAGTGTATAGCCATAATTAATTATTTAAATTAATATTTCCAAAACACCAATTTAATTAATTAATCATGCTTTATTATTTTCAATACATGTCCAACATTATTGAAGCAAAATCAACTCATAATCATGCTCTTTCCCTCACGGAAATATAAGCTTTTTATATCCGATTTTGATTTCAATCCAATTAAATCACAAATCAATATACTCAAGCATTTTAAACACATCCAATGATCTAAAAAAATCAAAATCACCATGAGTTTAGGGTTCCTATATATTCGGCCAAGCCAAAATTTTTGGGAAAATTATATAATCAATTTTTTCATAAAATTAATCATGCATAACTCTAAGTTATCATAATCTAAGCATACTCAAACAATCAATTTGATAAAATCATGCTCCAAGCAAAAATACCCAAATTCAAGATTATGAACCTTAAGTTCATTTCATGTTAAAATAGGCTCTGATACAATTGTTGGGTCTCTAAGATCAATCCCAAGATCATTTAAGCATAAAAGAAGTGAATACTCGAAGTAAGAATGCGGAAAAATACTTATAACGATCGGTTGGATGAATGTGTTGATAATAAAAATTTGCTCATTTGAAGTGCTCCAAGCTCCTCTTTGATGATTGTGTGTTGAGCTCGAAGCTTGGTGAATGAGATTCCAAACTCAAGGGATGTTTCCCTATCACCTTTAAATGACCCTTTTGTGTGCTAGCACTTGAGATTTTGAAGCAAAAATCAAGAAGGAATAACCCTAGATTCACGCCCAAGTTGAGAGAAAATGGATGAAGTTCATGCCTAAGTTGAGAGAAAATGGATGAAGTTCACGCCTAAGTTCAAAAGAGAGAATGAGTGAAGTGTTTTTGATTTTCCAAAAATAAAAATGTCAAATACCAAATCCAAGATTTGGTAAATGTCACTCAACCTTTCATAATTAAAATAATGAAATGTGTAAATCAAGCCATCAACCACTACCAAATTCCATCAACAAAAGCTAAGTGTTTGACTAATGATGTGACTTGTTGTGGGCCCTACTTTAATTCAAAATCCGAGTAGGCCCGCAAACACATTCCGGGCTCGGGTTCGTTAATTCCGAATTAACGAATTTTCCGTTGCGACGTAATTAAATCAAATTTAATTAAATAATTATGCCTAGCAAAATTACTATTAAAGTCGCTCGCGAATTAATTCTAAATTAATTCGTTCGCCCGAATTAAAATCCAATTTTAATTCCGTTATAAAATCTAAATTCTTTTAATATATCAAATATATTATTTAATCGATTAATTCCAAATTAATCGTTCTTACTCTTCTAGTTGAATTTTATCCCAGATAAATTCCTGCCGTAATTAATCCTAGATTAATTTTCCCTCTCTTCTAATTAATCCCAGATTAATTATATTCGAGTCAAACGTCATCGGTCAATCTTCGGGAAGTGACCCATGAGATCCCTGGATATGTTGCAGTAATTTCGATCGTTGGACTATCCGAACACGTGCGTACCCGGTACCACGGTCTTACCGATTTAAAAGACATGGTTGGCTTCTAGCAAAGCGCCGTGCCTACCCAATTCTCCAGAAATATTCTTTAAGGAATATATTGTAGGACACAGATGTTGGACGACGCTGTTCCGGGCTCGCGGCCCGGTCGGGAGTACGGAGTAGCCCGCGGGGGACTAAACTGGATAAATAGCATGGAGTCGCCACCCGGTGTGAACCAGGAAAATGATTTAAGGCCGCACTCACCCCTCGCAAGGGAAGACCTCAAACCGTTGGGTTCGGAATGGTTCCTTACTTATGCCACTTGTAATGAAATGATTTGTGCAATAATTTAATCGAACCTACGCAACATATTTCCAAGAGTATTCTACTTTTAAGTTCACATGCATGAAAGTAATCATCATAACGGCAAACATACGATATCACACAATAATCTCATGAACATGTTGAATCATCAAACGCGAAATATAAATAACAACCTAAGCATAAACATAAAGAAACACCTATTGTGAAAGGAGATGACAAGATCATGTATAGAGAAATAACATACTAATGGATAAATCATGCTTGAACACCATCTCATGAACACATCAAATAGATAACTGCGGGGATACAAATAGATGATAACAGTGAAATTATCAATAATGGAATGGTATGATTAATTACATGATACAAGAGAACCCACCCAAGAAGCAATTATACATGAAATGTGATGAAAAGGAATCAGTTCAGTGTATGCGCGTTCGTGTAGCGTTTTAAAACGTGTTCGAACGGTAAACATAAGGTTCGCGTTTGTGTAGCGTTTAACAACGCGTTCGAACGGGAAAAGACCTGATGAAACAAAATACATACATGTTCGAGTAGCGTCCGTGAACACGTTCGAACAGGAAACAGAAGGTTCGCGTTCGTATAGAGTTTGGTAACGCGTTCGAATGGGGCAAGACCTGATGAAACAAAATGCATGCACGTTCGGGTAGCGTTTGTAAACGCGTTTGAACGTGAAACAGAAGGTTCGCGTTCGTATAGAGTTCGAGAACGCGTTCGAAGGGGGCAAGACCTGATGAAACAAAATGCATGCACATTCGAGTAGCGTTTGTAAACACGTTCGAACGGGAAACAGAAGGTTCGCGTTCATATAGCGTTCGAGAACGCGTTCGAACGGGACAGGACCTGATGCCATTTAATTAGTGTCACACAAGGAAAAAATATTGAATTGGGGACATGATTTGTTTAAATTAGGAATAGGTTTATTTGATTTGTTTATTTGTTTTTATTTAATTTGGTATATGATTTGTTTTGTTTAGGTAAGTGGATTTGTTATTTTAGTAGGTGATTATTTAGATTTTATTTGATTTATTTAATTTAGGAAGGATATTATTTTAATTTGTGACATGTTTTAAATGTTTTAATTATTTTTGGGTGGGTTTTGGCGGGCTAATTGGTCTTGGGCGTGAGGCTAGCAGCAAAACCAGAAGTACCGACACTGTTCGAACATCGATTCGAACGATGCACGAACGCCCGCAATCTACTTGACGTTCGAACGTGTTCACGAATGAAAGCAGTGAACATGCAAATTAAATCCGATGATATACTTATTCTGAATTTCCCCTTCCGACATTCGTTTCCCGCTTTTTCCGTGACTTAAAAGGAAGTGTATCCAAATGAGACTCATCATAGGGACTTACATGAAAAATGTAGTGCCTACAGTCGCCCCCACTTTGATGGGACTTGTGCAGTGTGTGACAATGACAATCCTATCAAAGTCGTGCAATGCATTTTTACTTACCTGGCTCGCCAGCTGCCACCTGACTTACCTGCTGCTTCGAGCTGAGTTGATGACGTAGTGGACCTCGATCCTAGGATGCATCCCAAAAACTGTAACCGATAACGGGGGCCTCGACCCTGGGATGTATCCCAATACCGCTGACAATGTGGGTCACGACCATGGGACGCATCCCCAAAACTGATGATGCAGTGGACCTCGATCATGGGACGCATCCCAATATCTACAACCGACAACGGTGGCCTCGACCCTGGGATGCATCCCAATACCGCTGACAATGTGGGTCACGACCCTGGGACGCATCCCCAAAATTGCTGATGATGTGGGTCACGACCCTAGGACTCAGCCACAAAACTGATGTTGATGTGGGCCTCGCCCCCAGACTGATGCGGATGCGGGCCTCGACCCTGGGACTCATCCCCCAACTGATGCTGGCATGGGCCTCGCCCCCACACTGATGCGAATGTGGGCCTCGACACTGGGACTCATCCCCCAACTGATGCTGATATGGACCTCGCCCCCAAACTGATGCGGATGTGGGCCTCGCCCCCAAACTGATATTGATTCCTTCCTGAAACTAATGACATTGTACTGTTGCTGCTTCTGACTGGCTTGCCTTTGCCGCTTTCTCTATTCCTTCGTTGACCTTTAGGCTTTGTTCCCAAATTGTATTGAATATGGTCTTTGTTCCCGAACTGCGTTGAGAGAGGGCTTTATTCCCCTGGGCTTTATTCCCAAGCTGTTTTGAAAGTGGGCTTTATTCCTCTAGGCTTTGTTCCTGAACTGTGTTGAAAGTGGGCTCTATTCCTCTAGGCTTTGTTCCCGAACTGTGTAAAGATAGGGCTTTATTCCTCTGGGCCTTGTTCCCGAACTGTTTTGAAAGTGGGTTTTATTCCTCTAGGCTTTGTTCCCGAATTATGTTAATTGTGGGCCTTATTCCTGAATTGTGTTGAATGTGGGCTTTATTCCCGAACTGTACTAAATGTGGGCTTTATTCCCTGGGCCTTGTTCCTGAACTGTTTCAAGATAAGGCGTTATTCCCCTGGGCCTTGTTCCCGAATTATGTTGACTGTGGGCCTTATTCCCAAACTGTACTGAATGTGGGCTTTATTCCATGGGCCTTGTTCCCGAACTGTTTCAAGATAGGGCATTATTCCTCTGGGCCTTGTTCCCGAATTATGTTGACTGTGGGCCTTATTCCCGAACTGTTTCAAGATAGGGCGTTATTTCCCTGGGCCTTATTCCCGAACTGTTTTGAAAGTGGGCTTTATTCCCCTAGGCTTTGTTCCCGAACTGTACTGAATGTGGGCTTTATTCCATGGGCCTTGTTCCCAAAACTGATACTGATGTGGGGCATCGCCCCCAAACTGGTACTGAGGTGGGCCTCGCCCCCAGACTGATACTGATATGGGCCTTAACCCCAGACTGATACTGATATGGGCCTCAACCCTGGGACTCGTCCCCAAACTGCTGATGTCATATTGATGCTTCTGATTGGCTTTCATTTGCCGCTTTCTCTCTTTCTTCTTCAAAACCTGTGAATATAAAACAAACATAAAACACAAAAAGGAATGCAAAATATGTTACGTGTATGCATGCATGCGTGAATGATTTTCCCATCCCGTTGGGTTAGGTCTTCCGCCAATTCCCTTGATGACCATTCTTCTCTTCCTTAGGGAAAGTACTGTTTTCAATCTACCCACATTGATCGGCTCGGTGAACTCATTTCCTTCCAAGTCTGACAGTCTCACTGCCCCATTTCCCAATTTCTGAATGGATATCCCATCCTTTCTGCTTGCTTCTTCTGAGGACTCTCTATGTTCTAAACATCGATGAGTATCATAGTGCCAAGGTTGAATGCTTTTGTCAAATATACTCATGTTACAGGTTGAAAAGACGAGACTCAGGCAAGTAAACGAAATGAACGCCTTTATTATAAAAAAAAGGTTCGAACAAGTAGACAAAACCAATGTCTTTATTAAAAATGCTGGATCAAATAAGCTAGGGAGAACAGCTTCATCATTTGCAGTATCGCCTTCTTCCTCGACCTATGGTTCTTTACTACTGTTATCCCTTATCTCAATGCAAGAAGCCTGGTGGTTGAGAGTTTGAAGGACAAAGGTTTCGGGTAGGCCGGAGTTGATCATGTAGGTGGGTGGTGGAATGGAGTGGTAATTAGGTAAGGGATTTATGTATGTGTTAGGTTGTTCTTTTTCTGGATTGGGTATTTTTTGGAGTCAATGAGGTTTTGGATTTCATGCCTTAGGCGGGTACAGTTATCGGTGTCATGGCATTTTTCTTGATGGAAGTAACAATACTGGTTTAGGTTCATGTGCGGTGGCACAAGATTTGGAAATGGCCTAGGTTCCAAAGGTTTTAGAAGTCCTTGCATCTTCAACTTTTCAAACACCTTTGACAATGGTCTACCAAGATTGGAGAACCGCCTGTTTCTGACAGTAGCGACCTCAGCAGTAGCGGGCTTGGTCTCAGAAGGCCCCCCAAAAGTCCTTCTATTCTGGCCAAAAAAACTTTATGTTCTCAGCTTATTCCTCATCGATATCTATGACAGTCTCCCTCAACTGTCGAAAATCAGCAATCATTGAAGTCATCATCCTCAGCTTACCATAAATAGAGGGCTTGGTGCCCCTGATGATCATTTTGATCTGGTCATTCTCCGAATGACGAGTCTACATTTTCAGAAGCTGGCTCCTCCAGTGATCTACATACTCTTTGAAACTTTCCTCCGGCTTGTGCTTGGTATTCTCCAAGTCATGGAGTGACAAGTCAATCTCCAAATCTGTAACATACTGCTTTAGAAAAGCATCTGCCAATGCTCTCCAATCTTCCTTAACCTTTCTTTCAAGGCTATGGTACCACACTACGGGTGCCCCCTCAAGCGACATCCCAAACATCTTCTGAACTTTGCGCTGTGACAGGCCCACTGAACTCATAACCGAGATATATTGCCGGAGATGGACCCTCGGGTCCCCGTTCCCATTGAACTTGGATATGTCGGACATTTTGAACTGAGCCGGCAGCTGTTCTTCAAAAGTTATTGCCTCATAATCTAACAAGTCTTCATGTTTGCCCATCATCTTACGGGTAACCGACTCTACCTGATCTCGGAGTTTCTGCAGTTCAGCTTGAGACCCTGCCACTTTCCCCGCAGCATATTCAGCCATATCATCATCAAAACCCAGAATATCGTCATTCAATCTAGTCGGAGGGTCTTCATACCTCTCATTCTCAGAGTTTCCCCCAGCACAGGGCAAGCCATGTTGGCCATAGCGGCAGTCAAGGCTTGCAACTATTCAGTAACCTTGGTGAGATTGGTTTCCAACTGATCCATACGGGATGTTTCATTCTCTGATTCGCTCATGTTTGCTATCGACCTTTTAACAAGTCTTCCCTTTTCCCTAACCCAACGGATATCTATGATGGCTCTTAAGACACAAGAGAGTTAACATGATGTGTGTCTGCATGAGATGCATGAGATAAGTGCGATGTGTGGAACATATAATTCGGCCCATTGTCATCTTAAAGCTTCAATCATATTATTGCAAGGTGCAAACTTGTCCCAGTTGAAAACGCCCAACAGGTTTACACATTTGCGACAACATGGTTAAACAACTTCAAATGATAAGGGGCCCAAACACAGGATGGCCCATCGACATTTTAGAAACTTTTGGCCCAATTGTCATAGGATACGAACTCGTCCCAGTTTAAATGGCCCAACAAGTTCGCATTTCTGACAAGAAGTCCAACTGTATCCAAATGACAATGGTCCCCAAATACAAGCATAAAGAGATAATTCAAGCATAAAGCAATAATTTCTACAGAGCGGGCCATCGACATTTCATAAGCTTTTGGCCCAATTGTCATAGGATACGAACTCGTCCCAGTTTAAATAGCCCAACAAGTTCGCATTTCTGACAAGAAACCCAACTGCATCTAAATGAGGATGGTCCACAAGCACAAAGAAATATTTACTATAGGTCATACAACTCCGGTCTACGTGTGGGTTTACGGGAGTGTGAACAAAGACTCTCGCTGGCGAAGGAATGCCCACAACTAGGTCTCCCCACTCAAGGGTTCGAGCAACCAAGTGATCGCACCCTTTTTTATACCTTATGGTACGTGCCAATGAGTTATGGCGCGTGACTGACTGTCAAATAGATTTCCCATTGTAGATTCCCCAGAGGGAGGGCGGAGCGAACTCTCTTAAAAACCCAAGCCTCTTAGGCTCTTATCGCTTGGTGACAGGAATAAACAATGAGCCCTCCAAATTAGTCCATCACGGTAGGCTACAAGTACATGATTATCTAGGTGCCTTCGCAGTTTTTCCTTATAGAAAGGTAGTGAATGAGGGAAGACACCAAACCATTACCTAGCCTTAAAAGTGCCTTTGATTAAACCCCTTTCAACACACGGTAAACACGGTTAATTAAAGCACAAATCACAATCATTACAATGCATTATTTAGGGGCCAATTCTCTATCCCCAGTGGAGTAGCCAGACTGTAGAACACAGATGTTGGATGACGCTGTTCCGGGCTCGCGGCCTGGTCGGGAGTACGGAGTAGCCCGCGGGGGACTAAACCGGAGAAATAACATGGAGTCACCACCCGATGTGAACCGGGAAAATGATTTAAGGCCGCACTCACCCCTCGCAAGGGAAGACCTCAAACCGTTGGGTTCGGAATGGTCCCTTACTTATGCCACTTGTAATGAAATGATTTGTGCAATAATTTAATCGAACCTACGCAACATATTTCCAAGAGTATTCTACTTTTAATTTCACATGCATGAAAGTAATCATCATAACGGCAAACATACGATATCACACAATAATCTCATGAACATGTTGAATCATCAAACGCGAAAGATAAATAACAACCTAAGCATAAATATAAAGAAACACCTATTGCGAAAGGAGATGACAAGATCATGCATAGAGAAATAACATACTAATGGCTAAATCATGCTTGAACACCATCTCATGAACACATCAAATAGATAACTGCGGGGATACAAATAGATGATAACAGTGAAATTATCAATAATGGAATGGTATGATTAATTACATGATACAAGAAAACCCACCCAAGAAGCAATTATGCATGAAATGTGATGAAAAGGAATCAGTTCAGTGTATGCGCGTTTGTGTAGCGTTTTAAAACGTGTTCGAACGGTAAACATAAGGTTCGCGTTCGTGTAGCGTTTAACAACGCGTTCGAACGGGAAAAGACCTGATGAAACAAAATACATACGTGTTCGAGTAGCGTCCGTGAACACATTCGAACAGGACACAGAAGGTTCGCGTTCGTATAGAGTATGGTAACGCGTTCGAACGAGGCAAGACCTGATGAAACAAAATGCATGCACGTTTGTGTAGCGTTTGTAAACGCGTTTGAACGTGAAACAGAAGGTTCGCATTCGTATAGAGTTCGAGAACGCGTTCGAACGGGGCAAGATCTGATGAAACAAAATACATGCGCGTTCGAGTAGCATTTGTAAACGTGTTCGAACGGGAAATAGAAGGTTCGCGTTTGTATAACATTCAAGAACGCGTTCGAACGATACAGGACCTGATGCATGATAGACGACGCAAACACATACACAGATGCACAATATAGAACCCCGTGTGCCCGATTGAACTCATTCACATTCAATCGAGTATACCTCGTCCGACGCGGCAAAACATCGTGGTAAAGGTAGCCCTTTAGGCATTTTCCCTCGAATATAGGAGCTTGAATCCACCCTAGTTAGCCCATGCGCACAAGAATGCAATGCATGCGTAAATAAAGCAATGTTATGCAAAGGGTAAATGACATAATAAAAGGCGCGGCAAAACATCGTGGTAAAGGTAGCCTTCAGGCATTTCCCTCGAATAGAGGACCTTTAATCCACCCTAGTTAGCCCATGCGCATTATGTTACTGTGCATATAAAATAAAGACAACAATAATATAGGACCTCGTATGCTCGATTAAACATATCTCACATTCAATCAAACATACTTCGTCTGGCGCGGCAAAGTATTGTCTTAAAGGTAGCCTTTTGGACTTTTCTTCCCTCAAATAGAGAACCTTTAGACCAACATACTAAGCCCATGCGCACTACATCATCAATACACAAACAAATAACGTGCAGAAAGTAAAGCGAAATATAAAATGCGGATAATAAACAATAAAGATAAAATGAAATGAGATATGTGTTGTTTGCTCAAGTGGTACATGGAGTTGTATCCCAAGTACAGACCGCACTACCGTCCATTCGGATTTGGCTACGGAATTTACGTCTGGGTTTCCATCCTATATACCGCAAGAGACGACACATTTCCCATTCATTCAAGGGTCACAGCACACATCCACAAGCGACTCTCATGTGAAGAAAATGAATAAAACAATTAAGAGATGAATAAAAATGAATAATAGAAGTGCCCTCAGGTCTAACCTTTTAAATCGCCTCTCGGACGTACGGTACACGATCGTCGAAAGGGTTAACGCTCCGTAACTCCTCCGGTTCACTGGTCTACTGCTTCTTTTCGCTGTTTCATTATTTGGACCGCTGTCTTTACTCCGTTTCGCTGCTATTTTTGCTGTTTTATTTTAGTCAATGTTTTTGTTGATTAGGGGGGCTGTTTTGTGCAGTAATCTTGAGGGTTTTAAAGTGCAGTTTTTGCTCACTATTTTTGGTGATTTAGGCTACTGTTTTAAGGTATTTGGGCTACTATTTTAAGGTATTTGGGCTGCTGTTTTTCGGTGGGTGTAGGGGTTATTTTAAGGGTGATTTTCGGCTGTAGAGTGTGAGGAATGAGAAGAGAATTCTTTGTTGCTTATGGCTTGTGTTATGCGTCAATGCTAGGAATTTTTTGTGTGAATGAGCTAGGGGTTCTAAGGGTTGGATTTGGGTTTCTTTTATAGGCAAAAGGTAGGGTGAATCCATGTTTGAAAAGGAATAAGATTTGTGTATTAAAGAGATGCCATTTAATTAGTGTCACACAAGGAAAAAAAATATTTAATTAGGAACATGATTTGTTTAAATTAGGAATAGGTTTATTTGATTTGTTTATTTGTTTTATTTAATTTGGTATATGATTTGTTTTGTTTAGGTAAGTGGATTTGTTATTTTAGTAGGTGATTATTTAGATTTTATTTGATTTATTTAATTTAGGAAGGATATTATTTTAATTTGTGACATGTTTTAAATGTTTTAATTATTTTTGGGTGGGTTTTGGTGGGCTAATTGGTCTTGGGCGTGAGGCTAGCAGCAAAACCAGAAGTACCGACACCATTCGAATGCCGATTTGAACGTTGCATGAACGCCCGCAATCTGTTTGACGTTCGAACGTGTTCACGAATGCAGCACGAATGAAAGCAGTGAACATGCAAATTGAATCCGATGATATACTTATTCTGAATTTCCCCTTTCGACATTCGTTTCCCGCGACTTCCGTGACTTAAAAGGTAGTGTCTCTAAATGAGACTCATCATAGGGACTTACATGCAAAATGCAGTGCCTACATATATAATCTATGTCACATGTAAGGCCTGGGACTGGAATAGTGTCTGGCCCGTACGAAGTATATATCGGATCACAAGCAACTAGTCTCTATAATCGGATAATCATGACCTTGTCATATTATCTCGATAGTTGCAACATAATAGAGAACTAGTTTGTATCCCTACGTGATCATCATCTCCATATGACTGAAGTGATACTTCCGTCTTGACATCACACCCAATACACTATGATTCTCAATAAACCCAGAAGAGGCGTACACAAAACCTGTTAAAGTCCCGGACGACCAAAACCAAAGCGTATTGATTGTCGCAAATGCGGAGTCCCATAAAACACATAGAATACTACCAATGAGATTCTGCGGGGTCTATCCAGAGCGAATATGTTCCCATACCATCGGTAAACACAACCTCCTATCACACTTGCATAAGTATCCAATACTTAAAATATGAGAACTATGATGTTATGCTCTCACAACGCGCACAAGTGCAATACTAGTCTATTCCGCATTATCGATGTCCAATCTCGATAATACTACGACTATGGATATTTAATGATTAAACCTTTATGGATTGATATCGTTTCATATCTTATTAATCTGGAACTAATCATAAGGACTTTTATCATTTATATATTCAAGTAATCTAATTACAAAATGATAAAATAGAAATTTCCATTGTCACATAGTTAATTTGTACAAAAACCACAATGTCTTTTACAAATAGTGACGTTATGGGTCATAATTGTCCAACAAGCCAAACTTAAGAAGTTCAAAGGAATATGGATAAGGAACACAAGATAGGATAGTTCGAAGTCAGAGTAAGTGGAGCGTAAATCTGAAAGCCATTGTTGAATTGGAAATCTTTAAGGGAGTAAAGACTCAAAAGTACGAAGGAATTGAGAGAGTGACTTTCAGGAATACAACATATAACTCATAAGAGTGTCATAGTATTGGGAAGGAGGAACTAGAAGAGGGTAGCACCCAAATCAAGAAAATATAGTAGAGATGTCCTAAGAAATCAATGTTGAGGAAGTTCTCGGTGGAGTAAAGATATAGGGAGTTCAAAGAACTAAGATGAAAAGAAAATCTAAGTAGCGGAGTAGACTTCATAAAGAGGAATAACAAATAGAGTATTATAGGATTTTGAAAAAGAGTAACGACTTAAGAGGGTTAAGCAACAGAAACTAATAAGAAGGAGTATAAAAGTAACATGATGAAGTATTTAGAAAGCATGATTCTAGAGAAGGTTCATGATAAAAGGTAGTATGATTGATAGTTGGGAAGCAAAGCAAGAGTAAAGTTGACAAATGAGGCAATTCAGATTGTACCTAGTAGGAGTATCTTAGTGTGAAAGCCGACACTAGTAAATACGGGAGCCCTAGATTTATAGATGAACAGAACTCGCAACCACAACACGGATAACTAGTAAGAATACTGAACCAGAATGAAACCAGAATGAGCTCGAAAACATAAAGCCTTTGCATATAGTAGAA
This sequence comes from Zanthoxylum bungeanum, assembly GCA_019454045.1. Lineage (NCBI taxonomy): Eukaryota > Viridiplantae > Streptophyta > Magnoliopsida > Sapindales > Rutaceae > Zanthoxylum > Zanthoxylum bungeanum. Next base: position 69,547 of record SKCR01000131.1, read on the forward strand.
GAACAAAATGGGAAAGGAAAATAGCCCTAAGTGAGAGACTTAAAAGAGAAGTTGTCTAGATGAAGCGATGAAGAGATAAAATATTAGTTTAGCAGTAATGGGGATATAAAAGAATAACGTTAAACATGGATAGGGACATGCCAAAGATAATATCCTTCTGGTAAGGACGACAGAGACAGAGATCACGAAACCCTCAGGTATAGAATAAGATCAGAAGAGAATGTTGCATTCGGTACAGTGTATGAGTTATCGGGGTATAATTTACATAAACGGTTATCGGATAAAGATACAATCCATAAGTTTGTTTATATTTACGTATACATGATCAACAACACTTGATAAAGCAAGAATATAGAAACAATAAAACAGGGGAATTCCAGGATGCAACCATGTATGGAGAACAAGTTAAGGACATCATAATCAAATTTATAGCGATAATATAAGTAAGAGTATGGATAGAATATGAACTGTAATAAAAATCGAATCGCCAGCGTCGACATCAAAACAAGGAATATAGTTTAAGCAAAAGTATACATAAAGTTAAGTTCAGCTTAAGAACTGTGCTTTTAAGCAAGAAGCCAATTGAGAAGGATCCCAAAGAAGCTACCGAGAATTGACCTCCTTAGTACAAGCCATTCAGTAGATAACACTAGTAAGTAAAAAGTACATAAAGAATCTAACCATGCAATTATAAAATGCTAAGCTCCATAGATAGCCAGAGAAGTGAGAACTTGGAAGAATATAACCCCTAAGTAGTTGAAACTTAGTAAGAAATAAAGATTTAAATAGTTAAGTTATGGAGATGAATGCTAGTTTGTGATACGCAAGCGGTGTTAATGGAATATACAAGAGATTATTTTTTTATATACTTGCACCAGAATGGAATCAGTACACATGAAAGGCTTAAGCATTGAGAGAAGTTACAAAGTACATGTTAGGAAGAACCAGATGGAGACAAGTAAAGTTGGTCATAGTTACAAACTGAAGGAAGAGATTTCTGTAAGGAAAAAAAACTTATAAAATAAGAACAAGGAATTGACACTCAATTAAGAATTCAAGAGGTATCATGCATAAAACAGATGTTAGGATAAGAAAAATAGTAATGCATACTTATGTGTTTGACGGGGTCTTGGTTACTAACTCATAGTAAACCCAAGTAATGTGATATAGTTTACAGTAAAGTATCAGTTAATATAGACAGAAGTAAAGTATCACCTAGGTTTTGATATTATTGATGGAACAAAGTAGAGAACGAGTATATAGACGGTTAAGTTGGTGACTTAAGAAATAGCATGAGAATCATGTGACTTGTGATAAGATGTTTATTATCGAGAATTTCAGCTATAGATAGACTCTAGAATTTCAGCTTTAAAAATGATTCGAGGACGAATCCTATTTAGGGGGAGAATTTGTAACATCCGATGATCCCGACGACTTGTACGCTACCAGAGCTTGACGACTATTACAGTTCAGAGGCATAATACTTGATATAAATTATGTTTGAGAAAGTACGTGTTTATAAAATGGTATTTGGGACATTTGGTAAGTCCCTTGAAATTCTGACGCGGAACTTATCTTATGTTCCGTTCCGAATAGCATTTAGTAATCGGGCCATAATTTTGTCATACAAACTTCGATTTTATGAATTTTATATCGTCGGAAAGATTAGACCGAGAGCTACAATTTCCGCGTTGAACTTTTTTCCAAATTCAGAGTAGAAATAGGTCAAAAATCATAATTGCCGGGACTACTACAGTAAATTCGAGAATAAGCTAGAATAGTGTGATGTGGCAAAATATGGACCATTCATTTACAAACAAAAATCAGCCCTTTGCACTATAAATAAAAAACACTATTTATCATCTCCTCTTCTCCTTAAAGGCACGTATTTAACCCTAAATTAATAAAAAAAATTTCTCTATTTTCTCATGCCAAAGGAGAAGGAAAAATTGATGATGCCAATAACTCTTCCATGCAAGTAAGCTTCTTACTCCCTTTCCTTTCATTTTTTTTTTCAGTTTTGACAAGTATTTTTAGCTCCCCCAATTCCCCCAACATGAACCCTAGAAGTGGAATTAGCTTGTTTTTCATAGTTAAGCATGCTACAAGTTATCTTCATGTATTTCTTGATGATATGAACATGTATTAGGATTGGATGTTAAAATGCCCATTTTTTTCCTATGAACAAGGGTTGGCCGAATTCTTCATGTTCTATTAAGGGGATGTTTCATATAATTTGATAAAGAAATAATGGTGAAGCACACATTAGAAAATGAATGATGATAAGTCTTGTTGTTGGTGATAGAGTTGATGAATGTGAATTTAGTGTAGCGATTGGGTGGAGATTTTTGGCTATTTTGGAAGATGAAGATTCGGTCTTATGGTAGAACATGGGCTGATTTTGGTTGTTTGGTTAATGAATAAGTAATGGAGTGTAATAGATATGCTAGGAAGGTTAGAGAAACAAGAAAATTGAGAATAAGAAATATAATTGGTTTCGCACAGCAAGTGTTCGGTGAAATATCTGAATGAATAAAGATAATTGATCGGATAAATTTGAGGCAAGGTAATATATGTTAGGCACTAGAAAATCTGGGGTTTGGGATTAAATTGAAAAAATCGGAAGGGAGGCATAATTCGTAAGCTTAGCAGCGAACCTAGTTTCAAGGCAACCTAGACAGGCTGTGTGGTTATGCTTGTATCTTGAGTTTTAGACATCTGATTGACAAACCGTAAAATTCTAAGTGAACTAGACATGATTGTGAATAACATATCCAAAATTCAGAATTTTTAGGCTTAAGACAGAGTCGCACCAAATTTTCAAACTTAGCCGCACTGCAGTGAATTACTGATTCTATGGTAACAGAACAAGGTGTAAAAAAATTTATAACTTCAGTTATAGGAATCGAAATCATGAACAGTAAAAGCCGACATAAAATAGACACATAATAAAGTATTTCAATAAAATCCCAGCCCCAAATTCAACGCTGATTAAGCGCACCAAATTTCAAAGTCAGTATTGGTGCACTGAAATTTCTGGAAAAAATGGCAGAATATGGAGTTTTGTGAAGTAGCTTGTGAGATCCTCGAACGAGCGTAGTAAAAATTATTAGACCACCCTAAAATATTAGTAACATAGCACGGATGAGTTATCATGAATAATGAATAAATTTTGTTAAGTAAGGATATAAATTCGCAACTTTGATACTAACGAATTTTACTAATTCTAGATTATCACCGGGAGATGCGGTTCCGCTACTATCACAAGGCGTCACCAGCAAGTTCTGAATCTGTGAGTGGACCTATTTCTCAAAATTGTATTTACTTTTGTATTTTAAAATGAAACTTACTTTTCCGCACATAGGGCGTTAGCGAAATTTTATTCCAATTGTTTTATAGATAATGATGTTTTGAGAAATTTTTTAGAAATAAATATTTTTCAAGCTTGAGTTTTATGATTTTGGAGGCATGAGGGAAAAACACACCTCAGTATGTAACTTGACTCAGATATGGACGGATTTAGATATCATGTGCACACGCAGTTCAGGACTAGGGATGACAGATGCCCCTAGATCCTAAATTCAGAGTCTGGAGGGTAGCATAGATCCGCACCCCGGCTCTAGATTTATGGCTTGGGGGACAGCGATACGTAACACCCCAAGACCACCAGATTTCAGGGCTAGGGGAACGGCGATACGTAACGCCCCTGGACCCTAGTTTTAGGGACATATAGTGACATGCTTTGGGGGACGGCGATACGTAATGCCCTAATGTCATGGATTTGCACACCTGGCTCTAGTTAGGCGTATGAGGGGACGACGATACGTAACGCCCCCATGCGTCAGGTTTTCAACAGACATTCAGAAATCAGTTTTACAGAAAACTTCAGAATTTTTACAGATATAAAGGATTTTCAAAAAAGTTATTCAGAAACAGATGAGTTTCCATATAAGAAAAATATTTCAGGAAATATGATTTTCTTGAGAAGATTTTGGTTTCTGAACCATGCGTTTTTTCACAAAGTATTTTAGTTTTATTTCTTTTTAACTGTCCACTCACTAGATCGTCAAACGATCTAACCCCCTCCACTCCCACTGTTTCTGTTTTGCAGGTTGCCCGGAGGATAGGCTCGAGAGGATGGATACTGATGGCAGTCACTAGGGTGTTTGAGTCCACTAGATCGAGTACAGAGTTATAGTTCAGCCAGAGTCAAGTAAAGTTATGTATCATGCATTATGTATAACAGAGTCTGTATGTGTAAAAGTTAAAGTGTCCATGAATAGAGTTGTAAATAGAAGTACTATTGAGTACACAAGCCATAAATATCAAGTTGGATTTCATGTCATTGTTTTGGGCAATGGTCTCATGCGTGAGTTTATGTTCAAGATAGAGTGGTAATGTTGTCCATAGTCAGAGGCTCAGGGGAATAGGACGGTCTATTCCCTGCCGGTAGCATCTCCGAAAGGGGGATTGTAGGACACAGGAATTGGACGACGCATGCTGTCCTAGACTCGCGGCCTAGTTGGGAGTACGGAGTAGCCACGGGGGACTAAACCGGAGAATAATGGAGTCGCCACTCAGTGTGAACCGGGAAAATGAGATTTAAGGCCGCACTCACCCCTCGCAAGGGAAGACCTCAAACCGTTGGGTTCGGAATGGTCTCTTACTTATGTCACTTGTAATGAAAGGATTTGTGTAATAATTTAATCAAGCTTAAGTAACACTTATTTCCAAGAGTATCATGCTTCTAAATCCATATGCGCAAAAATAAAACTTACACCTAAATTTGCATATATTTCACTTATAAGATTGCATGCTTGAAAGTACATCAAAATAACAACGAACATACAACTTCATAGGCATATCGTATTCATGGAAACACAAGCACACAATAACCATGCAGGCACACATAAAAGCGAATCAAATAACAACGAACATGTGATTTCATAGACATATCATACTTATACATGCGGAAGCATAAACAAATAGCCATTATATGTTCATGCGTGAATAAAAGAGTCAACTAAGTACATAATGCAAAAGACAATTAAGGATGCAATTAGGCATTAAAGTAGGCATGCTATGACGTGATGCAAAAGAAGATAACTAATATGGACACAAGGACACATGTGAGCACTTTAAGGGTTTAAGGGGCTGTTTTGGGACTGTTTCTGGATAGTTTCAGATGGTTAAAACGGGGCAGTACAATGAAGGGTTATGTGGCAGTTGAAGGGGCTGCTACGTGAGGGCTTCGTGGATGTGCCAGTTTGCTTGGTAACGTGAAGGCTATTTTGTGGGGGCTTACGGTGTAGGTGTCAAGGCAATTGGTGAGGACAAGGTGCTAGGCGTGAAGGTTTGCGAGTGGAATTTGTGCGTGGCAGGCGTGAATGGTTGAAGGCTAGGTGGGACGGGTACGTGAGCGTGAATTACTAATGACTAATGGCATGAACGTGAATTGTGGCGAGAGGCTGTATGGGCTTAAGTGAGGCGTGGCTTTTAATGGCGTGGCAGGGGGAGTAGGGTCTTAGAAGGCAAATGTTTATGGACGTTTATGAGTGGGAGTTGCTACGTGGCTGATTTAGCTTTAGTGCGTGAGAGATTTGGCTAGCTGTGTATGGCGCTAAGGGCATGTGGCGTTAGGCAGCGTGAAGGGCAAGGGGGCTGTGGCAGCGTGAAGGGCAAGGGGGATGAGGGCAGTATGCGTTAGGCATCATGCATACAAACATAAAGACAATCATATCAAACTTAGTATGTCCGATTGAACATGTCTTACATCCAACCGAACACACATCAACCGGCACGGCAAAGTATCGTGGTAAAGGATTTTAACCCCTCCAAATATGGGGGACCTTTAATCCGACTTACTAAGCCCATGCCATCGATTGCATCATGCATACAAAAATAAAGACAATCATATCAAACTTAGTATGCCCAATTGAACATATCTTACATCCAACCAAACACACATCAACCGGCGCGGCAAAGCATCGTGGTAAGGGATTTTAACCCCTCCAAATAGGGGACCTTTAATCTGACTTACTAAGCCTATGCGCTCGATCGCATCATGCATACAAAAATAAAGACAATCATATCAAACTTAGTATGCCCGATTGAACATATCTTACATCCAACCGAACACACATCAACCGGCGCGGCAAAGCATCGTCGTAAAGGATTTTAACCCCTCCAAATAGGGGACCTTTAATCCGACTTACTAAGCCCATGCGCTCGATCGCATCATGCATAAACAAGTAACATGCGGAATTCAAATGACGAAAAATAAATAAATCAAAGCAACATGAAACAAAAGAATGGGCCGTTTACTCAAGCGGTACGTGGAGTTGTATCTCAAGTACAGACCGCACTACCGTCCTTTCGGATTCGGCTTTGGAATTTACGTCTGGGTTTCCATCCTATATACCACAAGAGACGACACTTCTCCATTCATCCAATACCCACAACACACATCATACACAAACAAGATTCAACAAAAAATAAAATACAATAAAAAAAAATAACAAAAATCAAATAAAGATGAGTGTGAAAAGTACCCTCAGGTCTAACCTTTAAGTCGTCTTCGGACTTGCGTTTCACGGAGATCGGAAAGGGTAAAAGCTTCTTACTCTTCCGGTTCACTGGTTTAGCGTCTTAGCTCACTGTTTTGCTGTTTTGTTTGCTGTTTAGTCTCCGTTTTGCTGCTATTCGCTGTATTTTCTGCTCACTGTTTCAGGTCACGTTTTTTGTGTTTTAGGGGGCTGTTTTTTGCGTTTTTGGGAGGCTTAATGTGCAGATTTTTTTGTGATTTTTTTTATTGTTAGATGTGCAGTTTTTACTCACTGGTTTGGGGTATTCTAGGGGCTGTTTGATGGGCTAAAATTCGGTACAGGGGCTGCTATTTTGCACAAACTGCATGCGTGTACAGGAGGCTGTTTTGGGTGCTAAGGGGCGTGGATGTAGCTGTTGTTTTTTGGACTAGTTTTGGTGATGTGTGGGGGGTTTATGGAGGTGGTTTTAGTGGTGGTTAGGGGGCTGTATTGGTGGTTGTATTGGCTACAGAAATTTTGGCTATGGAGGGTGCAAGGGGGATGGTGTTCACGGCTAAGGAGGATGAGATGGAGAGAAAATTTTTGTCTTAATTTGTCTTGCCGTGAGTCTTGGTGTGTTTCTAGGCTTGGGCGTGACTTAGGTTGTGTGAAGGAGACAATGGCTTTGGTTTAGTGTTGATGATTGTGTGTTGTTAGATGGGTGTGTGGGCTAAATGTGTGTGGGCCGAGCATAGCATAATTTTTTAAAACAAAATCAAACGAGTTACTCGAAGCTAAACTAGTGAACTTAATCCGTCAATGAGTCTATTCTTGACTCTTCCCTTCCGATGTCCGTTTCCCGCGGTTTCCGCAACTTAAAAGGTAGTTGTCTCCAAATAAGACTCCTCATCGGGTTTCACATGCAAAAATGCAATGCCTACAGTCGCCCCCACTTTGATGGGACTTGTGCAGTGTGTGACTTTGAACAATCCTATCAAAGTTATGCAATGCATTTTAATTACCTGGCTCGCCAGCTGCCACCTGACTTGCCTGCTGCTCCGCCGAGCTGATGATGCAGTGGACCTCGATCCCGGAACGCATCCCAATAACTGCAACCGACAACAGGGGCCTCGACCATAGGACGCATCCCAATACCGCTTAAAAACTGGGCCTCTGCCAGGGGACGCATCCCCAACTGATGCAGTGGGTCTACGACCCTGGGACGCATCCCGATAACTGCAACCGAAAACGGGGGCCTCGACCCTGGGACGCATCCCAATACCGCTGACAAAATGGGCCTCGGCCCGGGGACGCATCCCCAAACTGATGCAGTGGGTCCACGACCCTGGGACGCATCCCAATAACTGCAACCGACAACGGGGGCCTCGACCCTGGGACGCATCCCAATACCGTTGACAAAATGGGCCTCGGCCCGGGGACGCATCCCCAAAATATGATTTAGTGGGTCCACGACCCTGGGACGCATCCCAATAACTGCAACTGAAAACGGGGGCCTCGACCCTGGGACGCATCCCAATACCGCTGACTAAATGGGCCTCGGCCCGGGGACGCATCCCCAAAATGGAATATACTTACGATGATGTGGGTCTCAACCCTAGGATGCATCCCCAAACTTCTGAAGATGATGATATAGGCCTCGACCCTGGGACTCGTCCCCCAAAACTTGATACTGTAGCTGGTGTGGGTCTCAACCCTGGGACTCATCCCCGAAACTGATATTAATGCTGATGTGGGCCTCGCCTTCGGGACTCATCTTCGAAACCGATACTGATGCTTATGCTGAATGTGGGCCTCAGCCCTATGACTCATCCCTACAACTGATACTGATGATGACGTAGTCCTCGGTCTTGAGACCCATCTCTGAAACTGATGCTGATGTGGGCCTCGACCCTGGGACTCACCCCTACAACTGATACTGATGATGACGTGGGCCTCGGCCTTGGGACTCATCCCCACAACTGATACTGTAGATGTGGGCCTCGCCCCAAACCGGTACTGATATGGCCCTCGCCCGCAAACTGATACTGATTTGGGCCTCGCCCCCAGGCCGATACTGATGCGAAGCGGGTCTCGCCCCTAGAGTGCCATACTCAGTTGGACTGATTCTGATAAGGATGTGGGCCCCACCCAGAGTGCCATACCCGGCAAGATTGATAAAGATGTGGGTCTCGCTCGCAGAGTGCCATACTCGGCAAGACTGATTCTGAAAAAGATGTGGGGCTCGCCTCCGAACTGTTACTGATAGGGGCCTCTCTTCCAAAACTGATACTGATATGGGCCTCGCCCCCATGCTGATACTGATATGGGCCTCGCCCCCATGCTGATACTGATATTGGCCTCGCCCCCATGCTAACACAGATGTGGGCCTCGCCCCAGACTTGATACTGATATGGGCCTCGCCCCAAACTGATACTGATGTGGACCTCGTCCCAAACTGCTACTGATATGGGCCTCGCCTCAGACTGATATTGATGTGGACCTCGTCCCAAACTGCTACTGATATGGGCCTCGCCTCCAAAACTAATACGGATATGGGCCTCGCCCCCATGCTGATACTGATATGGGCCTTGCCCCTATGCTAACACAGATGTGGGCCTCGCCCCAAACTTGATACTGATATGGGCCTCGCCCCAAACTGATACTGATGTGGACCTCGTCCCAAACTGCTACTGATATGGCCTCGCCCCCAGAATGCCATACCCGCAGAACCACTGATGTTCCATTCCAACATATTGTATTGTCTCTGCGAGATAATCTTGATAGTTAGACATATATTCGTCCTCAACGAATGCTTCGCATCAAAACTGGAGAATCTTCAAAGTACTCGATACGTTCAACTCCAATCGTCTGAATAGGTGGTCTGAACTAGACTCCTAGTGTGTGTGTGCAAAGGTTCTTTCACAGCATTTTCCTTAAGTTAGCCAACTTGATGATTTCGCTTCGGAGAATCGGACCAGTGGGTCTAACCAATCTGGATGTCTTGATCACTTTCTGTGATTACTTCGGCATACTCAACATGATTTATGGTTTTTCTTTCTTTCTTGTCTCTTTCTTTCATCGTTTTTTTTTTTGACACACCTACCCTTTAAGGTAGCATTTCTCTCATGGTGGTCCTAATACTCGCCCATGGGTAGCTTCACGCTTATCGGTTATAGGCGGTCTATTTTTCTTTCTTTTTAGAGACTTTCTTTGCTTCCAACCATATCATATATCGTAGCATAAGTAAACCAGGGTGGACATCCAGGCAAACGGTCATTCACCGATCCATCATCCCTTCGGCTGGTCATCTTGCCAACCACTCAGTTTTCCACTGTTGAGATCCCGTAATCAAGTGCTCACGAGTCCGACTGAGATCAATCTATTCAGAATATCGGACGAGAGCACGTCTCGGACTTATCATTTCTCAAGCTTCTCCCTACAACAAACAATGTCATCACCGGATATATGTCTAACTATCAAAGATTTCTCTCTCTCATTTTTTTTTCTCATTCCACAGAATCCTTCCGTCATCTTCTGATAATATGGGCTTCACCCCCCGAGATCCATTCCCGAAACTCAAACTCATGTGGGCCTCAACCCTGGGATTCCTCCTCAATACCAACATCAATGTGGGTCTCAACCCTCAAATAAATACCTGAATCTAACACCAATGTGGGCCTCAACCCTCAGATTATTACCTGAATCTGATATTGTGCTTTCGTTATTTCTGAATAGCTTGTCTTTACCGCTTTCTCTTTTCTTCTTCAAAACCTGTGAACACAAAACAAAACAAACACAAAAAGGATGCAAAATGGGTTACGTGTATGCATGCATGCATGTGTTTCTTATCTCGTCGGGTTAGGTTTTCAGCCAATTCCCTTGGTGACTGCTAGGTGTTTTCTTCCTCAAGTAAAGTACTATTTCAATATGTTCATGTCGATCGGCTCGGTGAACTCATTCTCCTCTGAATCGGACAGTCTTACTGTCCCGTTTCCCATTGCTGAATGGCTATCTTGTCTTTTCTACTTGCTTCTTCAAAAATTCACCGGGTTCGAAATATTGCTGAGTATCATAGTACCAAGGTTGAATACTTTTGTCAAACATACTCATGTTGCAGAGACTCAAGCAAGTTAACGAAATGAACATCTTTATTATCATTAAGAAAAGGTTCGAACAAATAGACAAAATCAATGTCTCTATTAATAAATGCTGGATCACAACTGAATAAGATCTGGGAGACAAACATCTCCATAAATTGCAACTTTATTTTCCATTGCTTTCTTATTTCCTTCAACCATCAATTTCTCCAGGTACAGTAGTTCTTCTTCCCATTCACTCTTTCCTTTTGCAACCCCGGTCTCATCACTGTCTGAGAAGTTTTCCCAAAGATCCTCCCTTTGCTTTATTTCACTTTTACCACTGTTGCCTCGTATCCCCGTGCAAGGAGTTTGGTAGTTGTGGGTTAGGAAGACAAGATTGTCAGGTAGGCCGGAGTCAATAATGTGGGTAGGTGGAGGTTTTCTGTGTATGTTGGCTTGTTTCTTTCTGGGTTGGGTATTTATGGGCATCAATGAGGTTTTGGATCATACCTAAGGCGGATGCAGTTATTAGTTTCATGGCCCCTTTCTTGGTGGAAGTAACAATACTGATTTAGGTTGAGGTACGGTGGCACAGGGTTAGGAAGTGGTCTAGGTTTTTAGGGTTTTAGAAGTCCTTGCATCTTCAGTTTCTTAAACACCTTTGACAAAGGTCTACCAAGATTGGAGAATCGTCTGTTTCTGATAGAGACGATATCGGAATAAGGGAGTTTGGTCTCCGAAGGTTCCCCGATGGTCTTTCCATTCTGATTGTTCTTCTCTCTGTTATCGGCTATACAGAGTGCGGTCAAACTGGTCACAACATTAGTCAGAGCTTGCAATATCTCAATAATTCCTATTATTTTGGTCTCCAATTGATCCAGGCGGGATCCCTCGTTGGCTGACTCATTCATATTGACTGATGGTCTTCTAACAAGTCTTCCCTCAACCCAACGGGTATCTATGATGGCTTTTAACACAAAGGGGGTTAGCATGATGCGTGTATGCATGAGTGCATGTCATGCATGTAACATATATAACATACTAAATCAACTAAAATTTTCAAACAAATCGGCCCGTTATCATTTTAGAAGCTTTTAGGCTAACTGTCATAGGAGTGAACTCGTCCCAGTTTAAATGGCCCAACGAGTTCACATCTCATGGCAAGGAGCCCAACTAAATCCAAATGGTAATGTTCCGAACACAAACACAAAGTGGCCCATCAATCACTTAGAAGCCTTTTGCCCAATCGTCATAAAATACGTTATTGTTCCAGTTTAAATGGCCCAACAAGCCCATATCCCATGACAAATGGTTCAAATGGATGCAAACGACGATGTTCCCAAACACAAGCATAAAAGAAAGATAATTCAAACATAAAACAATGATTTCTACAGAATGGCCCATCAACATTTCACAAGCTTTAGGCCTAGTGGTCATAAGGTTCGAACTTGCCCAAGTTTAAATGGCCCAGCAAGTTCGCATTTCTGACAATAGTCCAACTGCATCCAAATGAGGATGGTCCACAAGCACATACTCAAGGAAATAATTGTTACTTTAACCATAAAAACTCGGTCTATGGGTAGGTTCGCAAGAGTGTAGACAAAGGCTCTCACCGGCGAAGGATGGCCCACAACTAGGTCTCCCCAATCAAGGGTTCGAGCGGCCAAGTGAGCGCACCCTTTTTTATACACTAAGGTACGTGCCAGTGAGCTATGGTGTGTGACCGACTGTCAAATGGATTTCCCGTTGTAGATTCCCCAGAGGGAGGGTGGAGTGAGGCTCACTTAAATACCCAAGCCTCTTAGGCTCTTATCGCTTGGTGTCAGGAATAAACAACGAGTCCTCCAAATTAGACCATCACAATAGGCTACGAGTAGATGGCTATCTAGGTGCCTTCACAGTTTTTCCTTCTAGAAAGGTAGTGAGTGAAGGAAGACACCAAACCATTACCTAGCCTCAAAATGCCTTTGATTAAACCCCCATTTTATCCACTATAGACACGGTCAATTAGAACATAAATCCAAACATTACAAGACAGTATTTCAGGGCCGATTCTCTATCCCCAGTGGAGTCGCCAGACTGTAGGACACAGGAACTGGACGACGCATGCTGTCCTAGACTCGCGGCCTAGTTGGGAGTACGGAGTAGCCACGGGGGACTAAACTGGAGAATAATGGAGTCGCCACCCGGTGTGAACCGGGAAAATGAGATTTAAGGCCGCACTCACCCCTCGCAAGGGAAGACCTCAAACCGTTGGGTTCGGAATGGTCTCTTACTTATGTCACTTGTAATGAAAGGATTTGTGTAATAATTTAATCAAGCTTAAGTAACACTTATTTCCAAGAGTATCATGCTTCTAAATATTAGTAACATAGCGCGGATGAGTTATCATGAATAATGAATAAATTTTGTTAAGTAAGGATATAAATTCGCAACTTTGATACTAACGAATTTACTAATTCTAGATTATCACCGAGAGATGCGGTTCCGCTACTATCACAAGGCGTCACCAGCAAGTTCTGAATCTGTGAGTGGACCTATTTCTCAAAATTGTATTTACTTTTGTATTTAAAATGAAACTTACTTTTTCTGCACATAGGGCGTTAGTGAAATTTTATTCCAATTGTTTTATAGATAATGATGTTTTGAGAAATTTTTTAGAAATAAATATTTTCCAGCTTGAGTTTTATGATTTTGGAGGCATGAGGAAAAACACACCTCAGTATGTAACTTGACTCAGATATGGACGGATTTAGATATCATGTGCACACGCAGTTCAGGACTAGGGATGACAGATGCCCCTAGATCCTAAATTCAGAGTCTGGAGGGTAGCATAGATCCGCACCCTGGCTCTAGATTTATGGCTTGGGGGACAGCGATACGTAACACCCCAAGACCACCAGATTTCAGGGCTAGGGGAACGGCGATACGTAACGCCCCTGGACCCTAGTTTCAGGGACATATAGTGACATGCTTTAGGGGACGGCGATACGTAATGCCCTAATGTCATGGATTTGCACACCTGGCTCTAGTTAGGCGTATGAGGGGACGACGATACGTAACGCCCCCATGCGTCAGGTTTTCAACAGACATTCAGAAATCAGTTTACAGAAAACTTCAGAATTTTTACAGATAGAAAGGATTTCAAAAAAGTTTTCAGAAACAGATGAGTTTCCATATAAGAAAAATATTTCAGGAAATATGATTTTCTTGAGAAGATTTTGGTTTCTGAACCATGGTTTTTTCACAAAGTATTTCAGTTTATTTCTTTTTAAATGTCCACTCACTAGATCGTCAAACGATCTAACCCCCTCCACTCCCACTGTTTCTGTTTTGCAGGTTGCCCGGAGGATAGGCTCGAGAGGATGGATACTGATGGCAGTCACTAGGGTGTTTGAGTCCACCATATCGAGTACAGTTATAGTTCAGCCAGAGTCAAGTAAAGTTATGTATCATGCATTATGTATAACAGAGTCTGTATGTGTAAAAGTTAAAGTGTCCATGAATAGAGTTGTAAATAGAAGTACTATTGAGTACACAAGCCATAAATATCAAGTTGGATTTCATGTCATTGTTTTGGGCAATGGTCTCATGCGTGAGTTTATGTTCAAGATAGAGTGGTAATGTTGTCCATAGTCAGAGGCTCAGGGGAATAGGACGGTCTATTCCCTGCCGGTAGCATCTCCGAAAGGGGGATTGTAGGACACAGGAACTGGACGACGCATGCTGTCCTAGACTCGCGGCCTAGTTGGGAGTACGGAGTAGCCACGGGGGACTAAACCGGAGAATAATGGAGTCGCCACTCGGTGTGAACCGGGAAAATGAGATTTAAGGCCGCACTCACCCCTCGCATGGAAGACCTCAAACCGTTGGGTTCGGAATGGTCCCTTACTTATGTCACTTGTAATGAAAGGATTTGTGTAATAATTTAATCAAGCTTAAGTAACACTTATTTCCAAGAGTATCATGCTTCTAAATCCATATGCGCAAAAATAAAACTTACACCTAAATTTGCATATATTTCACTTATAAGATTGCATGCTTGAAAGTACATCAAAATAACAACGAACATACAACTTCATAGGCATATCGTATTCATGGAAACACAAGCACACAATAACCATGGAGGCACATATAAAAGCGAATCAAATAACAACGAACATGTGATTTCATAGACATATCATACTTATACATGCGGAAGCATAAACAAATAGCCATTATATGTTCATGCGTGAATAAAATAGTCAACTAAGTACATAATGCATAAGACAATTAAGGATGCAATTAGGCATTAAAGTAGGCATGCTATGACGTGATGCAAAAGAAGATAACTAATATGGACACAAGGACACATGTGAGCACTTTAAGGGTTTAACGGGCTGTTTTGGGACTGTTTCTGGATAGTTTCAGATGGTTAAAACGGGGCAGTACAATGAAGGGTTATGTGGCAGTTGAAGGGGCTGCTACGTGAGGGCTTCGTGGATGTGCCAGTTTGCTTGGTAACGTGAAGGCTATTTTGTAGGGGCTTACGGTGTAGGTGTCAAGGCAATTGGTGAGGACAAGGTGCTAGGCGTGAAGTTTGCGAGTGTAATTTGTGCGTGGCAGGCGTGAATGGTTGAAGGCTAGGTGGGACGGGTACGTGAGCGTGAATTACTAATGACTAATGGCATGAACGTGAATTGTGGCGAGAGGCTGTATAGGTTTAAGTGAGGCGTGGCTTTTAATGGCGTGGCAGGGGCAGTAGGGTCTTAGAAGGAAAATGCTTATGGACGTTTATGAGTGGGAGTTGCTACGTGGCTGATTTAGCTTTAGTGCGTGAGAGATTTGGCTAGTTGTGTATGGCGCTAAGGGCATGTGGCGTTAGGCAGCGTAAAGGGCAAGGGGCTGTGGCAGCGTGAAGGGCAAGGGGGATGAGGGCAGTATGCCTTAGGCATCATGCATACAAACATAAAGACAATCATATCAAACTTAGTATGTCCGATTGAACATGTCTTACATCCAACCGAACACACATCAACCGGCACGGCAAAGTATCGTGGTAAAGGATTTTAACCCTCCAAATATGGGGGACCTTTAATCCCACTTACTAAGCCCATGCCCTCGATTGCATCATGCATACAAAAATAAAGACAATCATATCAAAATTAGTATGCCCAATTGAACATATCTAACATCCAACCGAACACACATCAACCGGCACGGCAAAGCATCGTGGTAAACTGATGCTGATGTGGGCCTCGACCCTGGGACTCACCCCTACAACTGATACTGATGATGACGTGGGGGACAGCGATACTCAGTTGGACTGATTCTGATAAGGATGTGGGCCCCGCCCCAGAGTGCCATACCCGGCAAGACTGATAAAGAAGTGGGTCTCGCTCGCAGAGTGCCATACTCGGCAAGACTGATTCTGAAAAAGATGTGGGGCTCGCCTCCGAACTGTTACTGATAGGGGCCTCTCTTCCAAAACTGATACTGATATGGGCCTCGCCCCCATGCTGATACTGATATGGGCCTCGCCCCCATGCTGATACTGATATTGGCCTCGCCCCCATGCTAACACAGATGTGGGGCTCGCCCCAGACTTGATACTGATATGGGCTTCGCCCCAAACTGATACTGATGTGGACTCCTCCAGTCCCAAACTGCTACTGATAGGCCTCGCCTCAGACTGATATTGATGTGGACCTCGTCCCAAACTGCAACTGATATGGGCCTCGCTCCAAAACTAATACTGATATGGGCCTCGCCCCCATGCTGATACTGATATGGGCCTTGCCCCCATGCTAACACAGATGTGGGCCTCGCCCCAAACTTGATACTGATATAGGCCTCGCCCCAAACTGATACTGATGTGGACCTCGTCCCAAACTGCTACTGATATGGGCCTCGCCCCCAGAATGCCATACCCGGCAGAACCACTGATGTTCCATTCCAACATATTGTATTGTCTCTCGCGAGATAATCTTGATAGTTAGACATATATTCGTCCTCAACGAATGCTTCGCATCAAAACTGGAGAATCTTCAAAGTACTCGATACGCTCAACTCCAATCGTCTGAATAGGTGGTCTGAACTAGACTCCTAGTGTGTGTGTGCAAAGGTTCTTTCACAGCATTTTCCTTAAGTTAGCCAACTTGATGATTTCGCTTCGAAGAATCGGACCAGTGGGTCTAACCAATCTGGATGTCTTGATCACTTTCTGTGATTACTTCGGCATACTCAACATGATATGGTTTTCTCTTTCTTTTCTTGTCTATTTCTTTTCATGGTTTTTTTTTAACACACCTACCCTTTAAGGTAGCATTTCTCCTCATGGTGGTCCTAATACTCGCCCATGGGTAGCTTCACGCTTATCGGTTATAGGCGGTCTATTTTTCTTTTCTTTTTAGAGACTTTCTTTGCTTCCAACCATATCATATATCGTAGCATAAGTAAACCAGGGTGGACATCCAGGCAAACGGTCATTCACCGATCCATCATCCCTTCGGCTGGTCATCTTGCCAACCACTCAGGTTTCCACTGTTGAGATCCCGTAATCAAGTGCTCACGAGTCCGACTGAGATCAATCTATTCAGAATATCGGACGAGAGCACGTCTCGGACTTATCGTTTCTCAAGCTTCTCCCTACAACAAACAATGTCATCACCGGACATATGTCTAACTATCAAAGATTTCTCTCTCTCATTTTTTTTTCTCATTCCACAGAATTCTTCCGTCATCTTCTGATAATATGGGCTTCACCCCCCGAGATCCATTCCCGAAACTCAAACTCATGTGGGCCTCAACCCTAGGTTCCTCCTCAATACCAACATCAATGTGGGTCTCAACCCTCAAATAAATACCTGAATCTAACACCAATGAGGGCCTCAACCCTCAGATTATTACCTGAATCTGATATTGTGCTTTCGTTATTTCTGAATAGCTTGTCTTTACCGTTTTCTCTTTTCTCTTCAAAACCTGTGAACACAAAACAAAACAAACACAAAAGGATGCAAAATGGGTTACGTGTATGCATGCATGCATGTGTTTCTTATCTCGTCGGGTTAGGTTTCCGCCAATTCCCTTGGTGACTGCTAGGTCTTTTCTTCCTCAAGTAAAGTACTATTTCAATCTGTTCATGTCGATCGGCTCGGTGAACTCATTCTCTCTGAATCGACAGTCTTACTGTCCCGTTTCCCATTGCTGAATGGCTATCCTGTCTTTTCTACTTGCTTCTAAAAAAATTCACCGGGTTCGAAATATTGCTGAGTATCATAGTACCAAGGTTGAATACTTTTGTCAAACATACTCATGTTGCAGAGACTCAAGCAAGTTAACGAAATGAACATCTTTATTATCATTAAGAAAAGGTTCGAACAAATAGACAAAATCAATGTCTCTATTAATAAATGCTGGATCACAACTGAGTAAGATCTGGGAGACAACATCTCCATAAATTGCAACTTTATTTTCCATTGCTTTCTTATTTCCTTCAACCATCAATTTCTCCAGGTACAGTAGTTCTTCTTCCCATTCACTCTTTCCTTTTGCAACCCCGGTCTCATCACTGTCTGAGAAGTTTTCCCAAAGATCCTCCATTTGCTTTATTTCACTTTTACCACTGTTGCCTCGTATCCCCGTGCAAGGAGTTTGGTAGTTGTGGGTTAGGAATGTTGGACAATTATGACCCATAGCGTCACTATTTGTACAGATCATGGTGTTGTTGTACAAATTAACTATGTGACAAAGGAGATTGCTATCTTATCATTTGTGATTAGATCACCTTAGATATATAAATGATAGGAGGTCCCTATGATTAGTCCTGGATTGAGAATGATATGAGACAGTATCAGTCCACAAAGGATTAATCATTAAATATCCCTAGTCAGAGTATTATCGAGATTGGACATCGGTAATGCGTAAAAGACTAGTATTGCACTTGTGCACGTTGTGAGGGCATAACGGGCATAGTTCTCATATATTTAAGTATTGGATACTTATGTAAGTGTAGTAGGAGGTTGTGTTTCACCGATAGTACGGGAAACAGCTTCGCTCTGGATAGACCCCCTCGGAATCCCATTGGTAGTTGATTATGTGTCTATGGGAGTTCGACATCAGGGTAGGTGTATTTGGTCTTAACTTGAGACTTGCACCGCTAATACTTATGGCAATCATTATACTTTGATTGAGGTCGTCCAGGGCTTTAACCGGTTATGTGTACGCCAATACTGGGTATATTGAGAATCGTAGAGTATTGGGTGTGATGTCAAGACGAAAGTATCACTCCAGTCATAGTGGAGATGATGTCACGTAGGATACGGTATTAGTGCTCTTAAGTGCTGCGCGGCCATCAGGATATTATGACTAGGTCATGTATATCCGATTATAGAGAATAGTTACCAGACATCCGACATGTGCTTCGTACGGGGCAGACACAACTCCAGCCCCAGGCCTAGCACGTGACTATCCGATACTAGATCGATATGCACTATACAATGTATACTACGCCTGATACAGATCAATATATTCCTGTAAGGATATTTCCGGAGAATTGGGTAGGCATGGCGCTTTGCTAGAAGCCAACCTTGTCTTGTGAATTGGTAAAACGTAGTACTTGGTACGTACGTGTTCGGATAGTCCGATAACCGTATTTACTGCCAACATATCCGGAGATCTCATGGGTCGCTTCCCAATGATACATCGATGATGTATGACTCGCACTTTAATTAATTTGGGATTAATTTGATGAGAGAGATGATTAATCTGGGATTAATTTGATGAGAGAGAAAATTAATCTGGGATTAATTACGGAGATATTTTGTCTGGGATAAAGTATCGTCTAAAGAGAGAGAACGCGATTAATTTGGAATTAATCGGTAAAATAAATTTAATAGCTAAATTTGATTTTTCTATTTAATTTATTCGAATGGGCTAAAATTAATATATCGGATATATTAATATGAATTGGATTTCATTACGAAATTAAAGTTGGACTTTAACGCGAACGAACGAATTAATTTAGAATTAATTCGTGAACGACGTTCGTAATATATTTGCGTCGCATCGATATTTAATTAAATTAGATTTAATTATTTAACGATGGAAGTTCGTTTAATCGGATTAAACGAAACCGAGCCGCGGCAAATGTTCGTAGAGATATTTGAATTTTGAATTCAAACATGTGGGGCCCATGTGTGGTAGGTGTACCTACCACCCAACTACCTTGTTTTGCTTTTACAAACCATTTACCCACACCTACCAAGTTTAGGGTAAAAGGTGAAATGGTTTCACCTAAAATATAAAAGCAAAATCTCTCTCTACACTTTAGTAATTAATTATTATTCATTAGATGGATTTTAGTAAACCCTAGACAACTCTTTCTCTCCCATTTTTCTCTTCAAAGCTCACTCCCAAGGGGCTGTTCACTGTCCAATAATGGCGTGAATGATGGAGCATTTTTGAGGGTCTTGTGGCAAGATCCAAGTGCTAGCACACTCCTAGGAGACATACGAAGGTGTTAGGGAAACCCACCCACGAGCCGGAAATCGTTAAACGAAGATTGAAGCTCCAAATCTCAGCTCAAAATCTGATTTTTCAAGGCAGTGGACTGCACTGCAGTGGGCATGGAAATGGAGGCCAAAATCGTTTTGTTTGTTGCCGTATCGTCTCAACCGATCAATGTGAGTATTCCGCTACCTCCTTTGATGTGTTCACACATTTTTTTCATGCTTGTTTGATGATCTTGGGACCTAGAATAAAACCAACAAGGAAGACAAGATTGTCAGGTAGGCCGGAGTCAATAATGTGGGTAGGTGGAGGTTTTCTGTGTATGTTGGCTTGTTCTTTTTCCGGGTTGGGTATTTTATGGGCATCAATGAGGTTTTGGATTTCATACCTAAGGCGGATGCAGTTATTAGTTTCATGGCCCCTTTCTTGGTGGAAGTAACAATACTGATTTAGGTTGAGGTACGGTGGCACAGGGTTAGGAAGTGGTCTAGGTTTTAAGGGTTTTAGAAGTCCTTGCATCTTCAGTTTCTTAAACACCTTTGACAAAGGTCTACCAAGATTGGAGAATCGTCTGTTTCTGATAGAGACGATATCGGAATGAGGGAGTTTGGTCTCCGAAGGTTCCCCGATGGTCTTTCCATTCTGATTGTTCATCCCTCTGTTATCGGCTATACAGAGTGCGGTCAAACTGGTCACAACATTAGTCAGAGCTTGCAATATCTCAATAATTCCTATTATTTTGGTCTCTAATTGATCCAGGCGGGATCCCTCGTTGGCTGACTCATTCATATTGACTGATGGTCTTCTAACAAGTCTTCCCCCAACCCAATGGGTATCTATGATGGCTTTTAACACAAAGGGGGTTAGCATGATGCGTGTATGCATGAGTGCATGTCATGCATGTAACATATATAACATACTAAATCAACTAAAATTTTCAAACAAATCGGCCCGTTATCATTTTAGAAGCTTTTGGGCTAACTGTCATAGGAGTGAACTCGTCCCAGTTTAAATGGCCCAACGAGTTCACATCTCATGGCAAGGAGCCCAACTAAATCCAAATGGTAATGTTCCGAACACAAACACAAAGTGGCCCATCAATCACTTAGAAGCCTTTTGCCCAATCGTCATAAAATACGTTATTGTTCCAGTTTAAATGGCCCAACAAGCCCATATCCCATGACAAATAGTTCAAATGGATCCAAACGACGATGTTCCCAAACACAAGCATAAAATAAAGATAATGCAAACATAAAACAATGATTTCTACAGAATGGCCCATCAACATTTCAGAAGCTTTAGGCCTAGTGGTCATAAGGTACGAACTTGCCCCAGTTTAAATGGCCCATCAAGTTCGCATTTCTGACAATAGTCCAACTGCATCCAAATGAGGATGGTCCACAAGTACATACTCAAGGAAATAATTGTTACTTTAACCATAAAAACTCGGTCTATGGGTAGGTTCGCAAGAGTTTAGACAAAGGCTCTCACCGGCGAAGGATGACCCACAACTAGGTCTCCCCAATCAAGGGTTCGAGCGGCCAAGTGAGCGCACCCTTTTTTATACACTAAGGTACGTGCCAGTGAGCTATGGTGTGTGACCGACTGTCAAATGGATTTCCCGTTGTAGATTCCCTAGAGGGAGGGTGGAGCGAGGCTCACTTAAATACCCAAGCCTCTTAGGCTCTTATCGCTTGGTGTCAGGAATAAACAACGAGTCCTCCAAATTAGACCATCACAATAGGCTACGAGTAGATGGCTATCTAGGTGCCTTCACAGCTTTTCCTTCTAGAAAGGTAGTGAGTGAAGGAAGACACCAAACCATTACCTAGCCTCAAAATGCCTTTGATTAAACCCCTATTTTATCCACTATAGACACAGTCAATTAGAACATAAATCCAAACATTACAAGACAGTATTTCAAGGCTGATTCTCTATCCCCAGTGGAGTCGCCAGACTATAGGACACAGGAACTGGACGACGCATGATGTCCTAGACTCGCGGCCTAGTTGGGAGTACGGAGTAGCCACGGGGGACTAAACTGGAGAATAATGGAGTCGCCACCCGGTGTGAACCGGGAAAATGAGATTTAAGGCCGCACTCACCCCTCGCAAGGGAAGACCTCAAACCGTTGGGTTCAGAATGGTCCCTTACTTATGTCACTTGTAATGAAAGGATTTGTGTAATAATTTAATCAAGCTTAAGTAACACTTATTTCCAAGAGTATCATGCTTCTAAATCCATATACGCAAAAATAAAACTTAGACCTAAATTTTCATATATTTCACTTATAAGATTGCATGCTTGAAAGTACATCAAAATAACAACGAACATACAACTTCATAGGCATATCGTATTCATGGAAACACAAGCACACAATAACCACGCAGGCACACATAAAAGCGAATCAAATAACAGCGAACATGTGATTTCATAGACATATCATACTTATACATGAGGAAGCATAAACAAATAGCCATTATATGTTCATGCGTGAATAAATGAGTCAACTAAGTACATAATGCAAAAGACAATTAAGGATGCAATTAGGCATTAAAGTAGGCATGCTATGACGTGATGCAAAAGAAGATAACTAATATGGACACAAGGACACATGTGAGCACTTTAAGGGTTTAAGGGGCTGTTTTGGGATTGTTTCTGGATAGTTTCAGATGGTTAAAACGGGGCAGTACAATGAAGGGTTATGTGGCAGTTGAAGGGGCTGCTACGTGAGGGCTTCGTGGATGTGCCAGTTTGCTTGGTAACGTGAAGGCTATTTTGTGGGGGCTTACGGTGTAGGTGTTAAGGAAATTGGTGAGGACAAGGTGCTAGGCGTGAAGGTTTGCGAGTGGAATTTGTGCGTGGCATGCGTGAATGGTTGAAGGCTAGGTGGGACGGGTACGTGAGCGTGAATTGCTAATGACTAATGGCATGAACGTGAATTGTGGCGAGAGGCTGTATGGGCTTAAGTGAGGCGTGGCAGGGGCAGTAGGGTCTTAGAAGGCAAAGGCTTATGGACGTTTATGAGTGGTAGTTGCTACGTGGCTGATTTAGCTTTAGTGCGTGGGTGATTTGGCTAGCTGCGTATAGTGCTAAGGGCATATGGTGTTAGGCAGCGTGAAGGACAAGGGGGCTGTGGCAGAGTGAAGGGCAAGGGGGCTGAGGGCAGTATGCGTTAGGCATCATGTATACAAACATAAAGACAATCATATCAAACTTAGTATGTCCGATTGAACATGTCTTACATCCAACCGAACACACATCAACCGGCGCGGCAAAGCATCGTGGTAAAGGATTTTAACCCCTCCAAATAGGGGGACCTTTAATCCGACTTACTAAGCCCATGCGCTCGATTGCATCATGCATAAAAAAATAAAGACAATCATATCAAACTTAGTATGCCCGATTGAACATATCTTACATCCAACCGAACACACATCAACCGGCGCGGCAAAGCATCGTGGTAAAGGATTTTAACCCCTCCAAATAGGGGGACCTTTAATCCGACTTACTAAGCCCATGCGCTCGATCGCATCATGCATACAAAAATAAAGACAATCATATCAAACTTAGTATGCCCGATTGAACATATCTTACATCCAACCGAACACACATCAACCGGCGCGGCAAATCATCGTCATAAAGGATTTTAACCCCTCCAAATAGGGGACCTTTAATCCGACTTACTAAGCCCATGCGCTCGATCGCATCATGCATAAACAAGTAACATGCGAAATTCAAATGACGAAAAATAAATAAATCAAAGCAACATGAAACAAAAGAAGGGGCCGTTTACTCAAGCGGTACGTGGAGTTGTATCCCAAGTACAGACCGCACTACCGTCCATTCGGATTCGGCTACGGAATTTACGTCTGGGTTTCCATCCTATATACCACAAGAGACGACACTTTTCCATTCATCCAATACCCACAACACACATCATACACAAACAAGATTCAACAAATAATTAAAATACAATAACAAAAATAACAAAAATCAAATAAGATGAGTGTGAAAAGTACCCTCAGGTCTAACCTTTTAAGTCGTCTTCGGACTTGCGTTTCGCGGAGATCGGAAGGGGTAAAAGCTCCTTACTCTTCCGGTTCACTGGTTTAGCGTCTTAGCTCACTGTTTTGCTGTTTTGCTCGCTGTTTGGTCTCCGTTTTGCTGCTGTTTGCTGTATTTTCTGCTCACTGTTTCAGGTCACGTTTTTGTGTTTTAAGGGGCTGTTTTTTGCGTTTTTGGGAGGCTTAATGTGCATATTTTTTTGTGATTTTTTTTATGGTTAGATGTGCAGTTTTTACTCACTGGTTTGGGGTATTTTAGGGGCTGTTTGAAGGGCTAAAATTCGGTACAGGGGCTGCTGTTTTGCGCAAACTGCATGCGTGTACAGGAGGCTGTTTTGGGTGCTAAGGGGCGTGGATGTAGCTGCTGTTTTTGGACTAGTTTTGGTGATGTGTGGGGGGTTTATGGAGGTGGTTTTCAGTGGTGGTTAGGGGGCTGTATTGGTGGTTGTATTGGCTACAGAAATTTCGGCTATGGAGGGGTGCAAGGGGGATGGTGTTCACGGCTAAGGAGGATGAGATGGAGAGAAAATTTTCTGTCTTGATTTCTTGTCTTGGTCGTGAGTCTTGGTGTGTTTCTAAGGCTTGGGCGTGACTTAGGTTGTGTGAAGGAGACAATGGCTTTGGTTTAGTGTTGATGTTGTGTGTGTTAGATGGGTGTGTGGGCTAAATGTGTGTGGGCCGAGCATAATTTTTTAAAACAGAAATCAAACGAGTTACTCGAAGCTAAACTAGTGAACTTAATCCGTCAATGAGTCAATTCTTGACTCTTCCCTTCCGATGTCCGTTTCCCGCGGTTTCCGCAACTTAAAAGGTAGTTGTCTCCAAATAAGACTCATCATCGGGTTTCACATGCAAAAATGCAATGCCTACAGGGATGTTACACATGCATACCACATCAGCAAACATCATGCCACGTCAACAGTCACTAACGATGTTACTAGTTTTATTAGCTTTTACTAATAATTGAAAATACATGGTAGTCTTTTGTTATAAAAAAATCACAGTCTTGGTTTTTCAGATGAACGAACCCACAAGTTTTTTTGTATTGTTCCCTAATATAATTTATCTATAATATTTAAAGTGCAACTTCAGATTTTTAGTGGAGTAATCATAAAGTTAATAAATTAAGTAGATCGACAAAAGTGTTTGTATGATAATTTAATTTATTAGAGCTAAGTGTTATAGGTCCATTAGATCCTCGAATTAGCTCCGATTATATTCAATGGACACAAGGGCATTTGAGTAGTTTTACTTGATCGGTTTTTGTGGAAAATTCCATTTTCAATTATATTAATATTTGTCATGTCTAGTTTCGATGTATATAAAATGTTATTGCAAAAATCCTTCAAGACATGAATTAATTAATTATGATTTAATTAAGTAATTATTAATTAAAAATTATTAAGCTTGAAAATATCATTTCAAATTTAATATATTTTATTTTTTAAAATATTAAATTAAGATAATGAGATTTCTAAATATTTATTAAATTTTAATATTATTTTTAGGAATTTTAAATCAAATAACATTTGAATAAATAGATTTAAATTAGATTACTTCTTCATGTTTAAATAAGATTTAAATAAAGATGATGTATTTTAATTCAAATAGGTTTTGTTTACGTTATCACTTCAATTAAGTAGGATTTAATTAAAGAGTTTGATATTCACATTAAATAAAAAAAAATGACTTTTCTGAAGAGAATGTGAAATTAATCATTGCGTCCGAAGTTTATCTTTACATACATAAATTAAATTAATCAAATTAAGTGAAAAAATTAAGTTAAAATTCTCAATCTGTAATTATGTATTGGGTCAAAAGTTTATCTTTATATATACATGAAAGTTTAGTACTTTTTTTTTCTTCCTAAAATGCTATATAAAATTTTGCTTTCGTCCTAAAACGTAATATATGATTTTTCTTTTATTTTAAAATATACAAATCCAATTCATAATTAAATTTCTCCTCAAATCTTTTATTATTATAAGAAAATAATATTTAAATTTTACTCAAAAGATAAATGAAAAACACACACAAGATTTGTCCTTTAATAATTGGATCCCGAAAAATTCGAATTTGCATTAATAAACATACATATATGAATTTGCAATTTAAGAATCTTTATGGATTCAGTTATCCGGATTCAAAAATAAAATAAGAAAATTTATTAAAAAATATTTTTATAATTTTATATTTAGATTTTAAATTATTTTGAAAGGATTTTGAATTGTAAGCATTATTTTAAAAGTTAAATTGTTATTGTTTAGTTAGAGATATTATTTTATTTTAAGTATTTGAAATTAAATAATTTGAAAATAAAAAAATAAAAATTTAGATTTTTTACGGATCCGGATATAGATCCACAAATATATTATGGATCTGGATCTGAATCCATATTTAAGTAGACCGTACCAGATCTGGATTCGAATATGAATATATTATGGATCCGTATTTTATAGAAGACCGACCCATCTTCTGTTACTCGGAGTCCCAAAATCGGCGGCAGATGTGTCATTACAAAGAGATTAAGAGAACCCAGATACCGCACTCTGCAAGTGACTTTCCAATGTAATGACTACTATGCCCTCTTAATGAACCCTATTTTAAGAGTAAATCTTTGGTGCAACCGTGATATGGATGACGTGGTACCACCAACCAATTAAAAAATAACATGTTTAATTTTCTTCCTATTTTTTAGTTGTTTTTTGACTTTTTAGCACGCGTGGCAAATGATGATTGGCTTGTTGCATGGATGACGTGGTACCACTGTTGCACCAAAGATTTTCTCCTATTTTAATCATCATATGGGGTTATTTAAGTAAAAATAAATGGAAAAACAAAATTCGAATCCATATGACTTTAAATTCGGATCCGTATTTTATCATCCATGTGTAAGAAGACCGACCCATCTCCTGTGACTCAGAATCCCAAAATCGAGATGGTATATCATATTTCAGGTGTATATGTCATCTCTCCCACAGCCGTTAGGAGAGAGATGACATATCCCAACACCGGCGGTAGATGCGTCATTACAAAGAGAACACCAGATGCTCACTCTTCAAGTGACTTCCCAATGTATTGACTACTATGCCCTCTTAACAAACCGCTATTTAACCATCTTATGGGGCCCACTTAAGTAAAAACAAATAGAAAAACAAAAACAAAGGACGTGAGTCTTCTTCGCTCGATATTGTATAATATGGGTACTTTCATTTTTAGTAACCAGACGCCACAGTTTGGTTTCAAATTCAAATTCAAATTCAGTAAAAAATTAAAAAAAAAAAAAAAAAAAAAAAAAAAACAGAATCAATTCCCAGTTATCCGGTACTTATCTCCGTTGATCCCTGTCTGATCTTCCGTTACATCGCAATCTGACGGAACATTAAAGAAGTTAGGGTTTCTTTTTCAAGAAAGTGGATTCTTTGTCGAGAAAGCAATGTTCACGCCGCAGAGAAGGCCGATCCCGGCAACGACGCTGACGCCGCGGGGCGCCGAAACGCAGAGGAGCGGCACCGTTTCAAACGCTAGGAATAACAACACAGTTGTCGGGAAAGGGATGGCAGTTTCTTTCGCTGAAACCCCGTCGGTGCCACCTCCGCCGCCGGTAAATTCTTTGTTGGATTACAACAGTGGTTCAGCGAGGGCATTTCCGGGTGAATCGGATAATGATTGGTGGAGGTTCAGGGAGGCCGGGTTGCTGGACGAGGCTGTGATGGAGCGCAAAGACCGCGAGGCTCTTATGGAGAAAGTCTCCAAGCTTGAACAAGAGGTTTCTTATTCTTTTAAAATTATTTGAATGCATGATGTTAATTCTTGATTTTATTGTTAGAATCAAAGCAGTTGTATAATAGATATTGTACCTTGGTTGCTTATTGATCTAAGAATACATTTACAATTTATTGGCATTCATCTAGTCAAGCCTCTACACCCAATATAAATCTACACCCAACTAATTATTAATCTCAAAACGTATTCTTAATTCAATGGGATGATTATCTTTTTAAATTTTTTTAATTTTTTTTTGTTGTTGTTTTTGAAAAGATTATAGTTTCACTCGTGGTTTGAAGTCCTTCGTCCTCATACCACAATCCATATAAGTTGTTGGAGGGATTCTTAACAGTGTCACAGTTTTGCATCATCGTTCAACAGATATGTTTGGTGCCTGTCAGTGCAGAAATATAAATTCTTTTAGTAATTTTCATAATTGGTTTATGGTAGGATGGTATTTCACATTACTATGACTGAAATTTAAAGCATGTTTATTTGCCCAAACTAGCCACTTGGATGCATATTCTTTTTTATTTGTACTTCCTGTGGTGTCCCCATTTCTCATGTGAAAGCTATATTTTCATAATTAGTTTTATCATCATCTCTTAATTTTCTGTATATTCTTACCCTCCTTTGTTTTCTGTTATACCTGTTTTTAATATACTTACTTCCTGGTTGTGGCCTTGTAATTGATTTGAGCAACTCTCTTGCCTCACTCACCTGATAAACTATTATTCTGGCAGCTGTATGATTACCAGTATAATATGGGGCTTCTCCTTATTGAGAAGAAAGAGTGGACTTCAAAGTTTGATGATCTAAGGCAAGCAATAGAAGAAACTCAGGAGATTCTGAAACGTGAACAGTCAGCTCACTTGATTGCTTTTTCCGATGCTGAGAAGCGCGAAGATAATTTGAGGAGAGCCTTGAGCTTGGAAAAGCAGTGTGTTGCTGATGTATGTTTTTTCTGTCCCTTTATTCTTTACCCAATAATCATGGATGTTAATGAACCATGTTTGCCTTCGCTTCTTGTTTTTACGTTATTTTCCTGTATTTATTCAAGTGCCTTTCTTTGTGGTTACCTTGTAAGCTTTCAGTTAGCAAATTCTTTTTCATGTTTTATGTTATATTTATTCCATTAATTTTGATACAAATTGCGCAGTAGTATAATTAATTACTAGATGGTCTGGAATTTCCTTAAAAAATTTTAACAAAAAAGAAATTATGGTAATTTTAATTTATTTTTCCAAGGTTCTATTTGCTTTATTTTGATTGGCTACTTATACCCTTATCATGGTTATGGCTTTGTAACTCTAGCTTGAAAAGGCTTTGTGTGATATGGAAGAGGAGCGTGCCCAAACGAAGTTGTCTTCTGAGAAAAAGTTGACTGATGCAAATACTTTGGTTGTTGGAATTGAGGGTAAATCTTTGGAGGTGGAAGAGAAGCTGCATGCTGCTGAAGCCAAACTTGCTGAGGTAAATAGAAAGAGCTCTGAATTAGAGATGAAATTGCAAGAGTTGGACTCTCGTGAAAGTGTGCTCAAGAGGGAAGGCCTTTCCTTAGTTACAGAGTACGCTCCATGCTTAGTCTTTTTAATATCTGTGCTCCATGCATAGCCCTTTTAATATTTCTGATAATGATTTCTCTTAAAATTTCTTGAGTATGTGAGTAACATAAGATGGCATTCGTGTTAATGTTACATTTGATTCTGTTTCTCTTAGACGAGAAGCACATGAGGCGGCTTTCTATAAACAGAGAGAAGACTTAAGGGAGTGGGAGATGAAACTACAGAAAGGCGATGAAAAGCTTTATGAGCTCAGGAGAACTCTTAATCACAGAGAGGTAAAGGCAAATGAAAATGACAGGATTCTTAGGCAGAAAGAAAGGGACCTTGAAGAGTTGGAAAAGAAAATTGATTTGTCCAGCTCAAAGTTGAAAGAGAGGGAAGATGATATAAATAACCGACTAGCAGAGTTAGTTGTAAAAGAAAGAGTGGGTTTTCTGGCCTATCTGATCTGTTTGCCATATCTTATGTGTTCTCACAATTTCCCTTCTTTTCATTAAATGGTTCATTAATTTTGTTTCAGGAAGCTTATTATTTAAAAACCACCGTAGAGGTGAAAGAAAAGGGACTCCTGACATTGGAAGAAAATCTTAGCGCAAGGGAAAGAGTGAGTCCAAGCGCTTGATCTTCTTTCCTGCTAAGTAACCCTATTCATTGTTTGAAGTTTCTTCTACATCATTGGTTTTTGCTTATTTGTAATGAAACTATGCAAGCTTATTAGGTGTAAAAGTTTCATGTTTGAACATTTAATTTTATTTTCACACCTGATACATTAATTGCTAGTTTGTCTTCTTTTGTTATTAATTTTAAATTGCTTTGGGTTATGATACAAATATGGTCATGCAAGTAAGTATGCTCAGCAAATAATGAATGCCACCATTCTCTCTCTCTCTCTCTCTCGCTCGCTCGCTCTCTTCCTCTCTCGCTTTGAGATTTCTGTGTGAATGCTACTGAGAGCCTTCTGCTGCAAGTATGGAAGTATGTTTGAAGGTTTTCTGAAATCAATTTTTTTTTAATCTATTTTAGTTTATGCATTTGTATACAGGGCATTGTAGCTTGTATATCCATGCTATTAAAATTTAAAGCCTATCTGAACATTTTGTTGGTCGAGTACATGTGGTGGTCACATATCTCCCTTCCTAAAAACTCTTTTGTTTGTCCCTTCTCACTCATTATTTAGTTCAACCTTCAGACTGCCTAATTTATACTAATTGATGAAAGTAACGGTGATGAGCCTTGCAGAACTTAATTTTAAGAGTTGAATCACAGAGTATAGTTCTTAACCTGATGATGCTTTTTTCGTGAATAGACACTCATGCCAAGTTTAGGCCAATTGAATTAGAAAGTTCATGTAGCCGATTATAACTTTCTGTTAATAGCCTTACCATAACATTATTTGGTATTTAGAGTTGTTCGGATGTGTTTTTAGTTGTAAGAGGTTTGATGTCATTATGTGTTTAAGAAGTAACACCAGAGATAGCGCTTCTAATGAGACAATTTCAGCATTTTCATGATAGCTTTGCAATTTTTCCTTGTAAGAGATTATAAATGGTGTGGTGAATGTTTTTGGCCATCGACTTTTGTTCGGATTGTGACGATAAATTACTGTATACTTCCTTCTTTGTTTTTATGCCTGTGTTTTTTCTTGATCTGTCTCTGCTCATTTATTTATTAAGTAGGGCGCAGGTTGGAGTAGTTTCTTTAGTTGGCATATGGTAAATGATGATATTTGTTTTTAAGAGTAGTTGTGTTGATATGTTAGTTGTTTGTTGTGCATGTACGAATGTATTTAAGTTGGCTTTCTAAAAATTTTGTGTCTATGGTTTCTTCAGGTAGAGATTCAGAAGCTTCTTGATGATCAAAGGACCATCCTGGATGCTAAGCAGCGGGAGTTTGAGTTGGAGTTGGAAGAGAAGGGAAAATATCTTGATAAGGAAATGAGAAGTAAGATAAGCACACTGGACCAGCAAGAGTTTGAAATTAACCACAGGGAGGAGAAATTGGGAAAACGTGAGCAAGCATTGGATAAGAAGTCAGATAGAGTGAGGGAGAAGGAGAATGATCTTGCAGTGAGATTGAAATCTGTAAAAGAGAGAGAAAAGTTTGTGAAAGTCGAGGAGAAAAAGTTGAATTTGGAAAAGCAACAATTGGTTGCTGACAAAGAAAGCTTGCAGATTCTTAAAGTTGAGATTGATAAGATAGAGGCTGAAACTGCTCAGCAGGAGTTGCAGATTCAAGAGGAGTGTCAGAAACTTAAAACAAATGAAGAGGAGAAATCAGAACTCTTCCGTCTACAGCTAGAATTGAAACAACAGATTGAAAAGTACAGACGTCAGCAGGAGTTATTTTTGAAGGACCGCGAAGATTTGCAACAGGAAAGGGATAAGTTTGAGAAAGAATGGGAAGTGCTGGATGAGAAAGGATATGAGATTAATAAAGAGCAAAAGAAAATTGCTGAAGAGAAAAAGCAGCTCGAAAAATTGCAGCATTCAGTAGAAGAAAGGTTGAAGAAAGAGAAATGTGCCTTGCAGGATTATGCGCAGAGGGAGGTGGAGGCTATCAAACTAGAAAAAGAATCATTTGAAGCCACAATGAGGCATGAGCAGTTGGTTTTGTCTGAAAAAGCTAAAAATGAACATAGGCAGATGCTTGAAGGTTTTGAAATGCAGAGGATGAATCATGAGACTGAGCTGCTGAATAGGCGGGACAAAATGGAAAAAGAACTGCAAGAAAGAACAACAACATTCGAGGACAAGAGGAAGAGAGTACTTAATGATATTAATCACTTAAAGGAAGTTGCTGAGGGAGAAATGCGAGAAATAAAGTCTGAAAGGGATGAATTAGAAAAAGAGAAGCAGGAAGTTAAACTTAACAAGGAGAAGCTGCATGAAGAACAACTTGGAATGCGCAAGGATATTGATGAGCTTGGTATTCTTTGCAGGAGGCTTTATGGTGATCGAGAACAATTTAAACGAGAAAAAGAACGGTTTTTGGAGTTTGTTGAGAAGTACACAGGTTGCAAGAACTGTGGAGAAATGACGAGGGAATTTGTAATAACAAACATGCAACTACCAGGTACTGAAGCTGGGAATGATCTTTCTTTATCACGTGCGGTAGACAGATCTTTAGGGAACCTTCAAGGGGATGTAGTTGCTCCTTATGACTCAAATATCAAGAGATCTCATGGTGTAGTGAATTTGGGAAGTGCAGATTCTGGAGGTCGCATGTCTTGGCTACGTAAATGCACTTCAAAGATTTTCAGCATATCTCCAACTAAAAAGAGTGAGCATATTTCTGCTTCAGTCTTGGGAGAGGAAACACCCCCGTCAGTTGTGCCCACTAATATGCAAGAAAAGGCTGAGGGAGTGAGTGAGGAAGCAATAGGGTGCAATATTCCTGAAGATGAACCTCAATCATCTTTTAAGATGGCGAATGATTCCACAAACAGGGAGGTGGATGATGGATATGCTCCATCTATAGATGATCATAGCTACATGGATTGTAAAGTACAAGACATCCCTGGAGATTCCCTACAGTCTGAACTAAGGAGTGGGAACCAGAAACCTGGTAAAAAGCACAAGTCTGGATTAAATAGGACACACTCGGTGAAGGCTGTGGTTGAGGATGCAAAGTTGTTTCTTGGGGAAAGCCCAGAAGGTGCAGAGTTGAATGCAAGTTTTGTGCCGCATGAGAACAGTCAAGGCATTTCTAGTCATACTCAGGAAGCTGTTAGTAATACTGCAAAGAAACGGCGCCGACCTCAAACATCCAAAACTGTGCTGAGTGAGCAAGATGGTGCTGATAGTGAGGGACGTTCTGACAGTGTTACAGCTGGTGGTGGACACAGGAAGAAGCGGCAGACTGTCGCTCCATTGATACAAACTCCTGGGAAGATGCGGTACAACCTCAGGCGACATAAGACGTAAGTCCCTGATGTTTTCTTGTGAGTGGATTGTGTTTTTCGATGAAACTGTAGTAGAAGTAGTGTCTTAGAATGATGCTTCTTTTTTAAGGGTACACTAATTTGATGAATTTGTCCAGTGAAACTATTCAAAGAAAATGGATCTTGAGGGGAAATAATTTACTTTTTGCTTCTGCTGATTGTTTTTTGTTTTTTAATTCTTGTGCTGTGTCTGAACATTTTCAGCTGAGTCTGGCATTTGAGTGAGTAGTTGATTTGTGTGTAGATGATAATTTGTTTGCCTGTTTGCAAATCAAATGTTTTTACTGCTACCCACTTTCTCTATCTGGTCTCTTCCCTGACTTGAGAAAGTTTTGAAGGGTTTAAGAATAAGGTTTGAGAATCAGTATACTTGATCAATGTATTATCGTGTTCATTGAGTTGAGTTTTGTTAACTTTTGTTCTTGAATTGGTTCTACTGGAGCAATTGCTAAGTATTAGAAGAACATCTGACTCGATGGATATTGAAAACAAAAATAACAAAATATTCCTATTTTTTTTTCCTTGAGATGTAGATTCACTTTTGTGTATGCTCACAAGGGTGACTAAGATAATCTATTGATTTAGGTGCATTGTAGTATGAAGTTGCAAAGTAGTACATTGTGGTTATAATTTTCAAAAGCCACAAAGGAGAAGATAAAATTGTATTATGTTCTGGTCTTTTTTGGCAACGTCATTGATTAGTGGAATGATCCTGCTAGTTTTTTTCCTTTCTGAATGTAGCTAAGCTATAGTGAGCCAGAACCGCCAACCAACATTCTTTAGTCTAATATTTTATTTAACTCTAATTAGTTCCAGCGCAGTCTTGGGAGTAGAGGCCTCGTCTGATCTAAACAATGTTAATAAGATGGTTGCTGAAGTTACTAGTGCAGTGGAAGCAGTATCAAGTCCGAAAACTGCTTCTACATTGTCACCTGCAGTTCCAAGCGAGAATGGGAAATCTACCCCCTTGGTGCAGGTTACATCAGTAAAAAGTCTGGAGCTATCACAGGACAGGGTTGTCAGGGTAAAAACCTTCCCCCCCCCCCCCCCCCCCAAGTTTTGGCTACTTTCGTTGGGTCTGTTTTTTCATTTGTTCCCATCTCATGCAGTTCAAGTCAACTACAGACATTTTTGACGAGAATGCTGATGCCCCCCAGTTGATTGAAAATACTGTGTTGAGTGAGGAAGATAATGCTACTCCAGAATATGTCGATGAAGATGAGAATGGAAGTACAGTCCTTGAGGATGAAGATGACGAGGACGATGACGATCATCCTGGTGAAGCATCAATAGGGAAGAAGCTCTGGAACTTTTTGACTTCTTGAATTTCATGTTTTGCTGTATAAAGGATTTGAGTTTTTCTTATACTAGTGTTTCCTGATGAAATCAGATGCTGTTCGCCTAATCTGGTGGCATGTACAATTCGCTTTCTTTCTGTCTGCATCATTATAAGCTGTGAGCACTCACAAAGTAAAGAAAGTGAGCATGATTTATATGAAAGAGCAAATAACTAAAGGCTGAAGTGGCTCAGTTCAGATAAGCTCCATCTCTCTAAAACGGAAGAGTGAAAGACTTATCAGCCTGAAGTAGTTACTAGGCCTGCCAAAAATAATATTCTGTATGAGCTTGTTTTCTCTGGCCCTAAAACTCGGACAATTTGCAGTTTTGATGGCGAAAAATCAACTTGATAATTGTTTTGGGAAGTCGTTGGTCCCTCAAAGTATACACACTTGGAAAGTTAAGGTTCCGTCGAAGGAACCCAATCTTAGTTTTATTATTTTTTTGATCTCTTGTTGTGTGCATAATAATTGGTATCAGAACCATAAATCTTAGCCTTAATCACTCTCTTCATTTTCATTTTGTTTGTTTTATTCCAAAATAAAAAATAAATAATAACATCACGCCAGCCACTTCTGCCCCCAACAACCAGCATCCTCTTCGAAGAAATTACACAAAAATTTGAAACCAACCTGCGACATGGAAGTTCGGGGACTCTCCCATGGTCACAAAACTCAAAACTTATTACAAAAATGTAAACCTTTGAGGTCAAGGGTATTGTAAGGAAGGAATGTTAGATATTTATTTATTTTATATTTATCTTTATTAATATCAGGTTATTATAGATAAGACATATTAGATTGATACCATCAGTCTAGTAATATTAATAGTTGTCATTCTATGCTTGTAAACTCTATTTATAGAGTTAAGGACAACTAATAAAATAAGCAGAAAAAACTATGATAATTTGATAGTTGTTTTAGGAGGTTATTGGTATCTCGACATACCAAAATTTGAGAGGTTAGAATTTCTTCGAATGACCTTTTTTTTTTTTTTTTTAACCTCTTCTTATGGACATTTGTGTACATAACAGATTGCCACTAGGATGAACTTAAAATGGTGACTCATTTAAGTATGTATTTGGAGAACATAATAGTAGGATGTCCCCAAAGACAAGAAATAATATTGGAAAAGACACTGTCTCATCTGATGTGAAGGTTGCTTCTACAACAGTACAAGAGGGCAAGGACAAGAAGGATTCGTTCCACACCTGATGGAGCAAATTGAGAGAAACCTGGCTCATCTTAAAATTTACAGTCAGGAAAATCAAACTCCAACATGACTTATTGTTGGAGCCTCATGTTGTAGAAACAATTTGCAAAGTCAAGAACAATGTTACCGTTCACCACGAATAAAACAAGATGTTGGGTTGAGTCGCAAACTAAGTCACTCTCTTTAAGACGTTCCGCGGCTCTTCCCAGAATGTGTGCTTACAGTTATTCGGCTTTGATGTCACCATGATAAAACAAGTCACAAAACACTATGTCTCAATCAATTTAGCACAAAACCGAATGATATACTCACACCCCAAGAATATTTGCTTGAAATCTCAAGAATGAAAGAGGAATAGTAGAGGGATATTTTTAGAGAAAAATAGGATTTGTGAAATTATTTTTTCTTATCAAATTGCTCTCGGCTCTGTCAACTGTTTATTGTTTTTTCTCTTATATTGCTCTCTACTCTTTCATACACCCCTTTTCTTTTTTTTTACTCCACTGTTTTTCAAAAAGAGAAGCATCATATATCTATATAGATATATATATATATATATATATGTTGACGGTGGATTTTGGTCTCAGGGTAATATTGGAATATCACTCCCGAGGGAATCCTCCCTCAATAGTGAATTTGTTTGATTATGGGGGACAAAGGCAAACTTAGCAGAAAACAGATTAATACAACCAATCGACAAGGAAATTTAACGTGGTTCGGTGGATCTTGGTCCGACCTACGTCCACGGGCACAAAAAGGATGATACTTTTATTACTGAGATATGCTTCTCTGATATCTCTTGTGTTTACAAGCTTGATCGTAGTGATCTTCCTCTTGATTCTGATCTCAACTCCCAATGCTCTCAACTTGTTCCTCTTATTCTCTCTTTTTTGTTGTTGTTCTTTTTTTCTCTTCACTCTACCCTCCTATTTATAATGGTGAAGAAATCATATTCCTATTTGTACAAGAATTTCCTAGTTGAAACTATTCTTTTTTCCCATAAGGATTCTAGTCAAAACTATTCCCTTTTTCCATAAGGATTCCTAGCCAAAAACTACATTTACTTCATTTATCCTATTAGGATATTAACTCACCAGTTTTCCTCATGAAAATAGGATAACTTGTCATCTTATCCACAATGATAGGGTGTTATCTTCTGGAGCACGCCTCGCTATATGGTCGGTCTTCATGAGGTCGGTCACAATAGTTTTTTGTACTGAGAGTGCTGCTGTCGACCTGATAATTGCCCGGTCATCCAATCTTTAAGTGGTCGGGTTAACGATCTTAAGTGCTCGGCCCCTGACTCATGTGGTCGGGTCGGTATTAATGATCCGGACCAATAAGGGAATTACCCTTTTATCCCTGTCGTGCTGCTTAAATGACATAGTGCCCGGAAAACACCATCAACATCTGTCCCCTAGTTCTCGGTTCCAACGAGTATACAAGTTGGTGCCGGGAACTATTAAAAGATGGTGTGCTGATCGCCTTGCTGGTGGTCGCTCCAGAAATCACAGAGAAAAACGCATTGGCTGCAAATCTGGTCATTCCTGCCACCTTCATGTGCTCAGTCAACGAGGATCTCGATATCTACCCGTGGAGAAAATGTTTTGCCCTTATGCTGATGACGATCGACTCGGTGGGACGTAACCCGATCCCGAGCTGAGAAGAAAATTTGGCTCTGGGGGAATGTTACCTCCCCAGACCAATAGAGGGCCGACCATGTGGGAGATGCTTCGATCCCATGCCGATGATAAGTCTCTCGGTGGGACGTATCCCGACCCTGAGCTGAATAAAGACTTGGCTCTGGGGGAATGCTACATCCCCAGTCCAAAGAAGCCGACTCGGTGGGACGTAACCCGACCCCGAGCTGAAAAAGACTTGGCTCTGGGGGAATATTACATCCCCAGTCCAAAGAAGCCGACTCGGTGGGACGTAACCCGACCCCGAGCTGAATAAACCATAAGGCCTCGATGGAATAAAATCCAGATCCGAGCCGATTAACCAAGCGGTCTCGGCGGAACGAAATCCAGCCCCGAGCCGAATAACCAAGTGGCCTCGGCGGAACGAAATCCAGCCCCGAGCCGAATAACCAAGCGGCCTCGGCGGAACGAAATCCAGCCCCGAGCCGAATAACTAAGCGGCCTCGGCGGAACGAAATCCAGCCCCGAGCCGAATAAACATCGGCCTCGGCGGTACAAGAGTAGACCCGAGCCAGGAAGAAACATCGATCTCGGCGGTACAAGAGCAGACCCGAGCCAGGAAGAAACATCGATCTCGGCGGTACAAGAGCAGACCCGAGCCAGGAAGAAACATCGATCTCGACGGTACAAGAGCAGACCCGAGTCGGAAATAAACATCGGTCTCGGCGGTACAAGAGCAGACCCGAGCCAGAAAGAAACATATATCAACAAAACGGACTCGGCGGTACAAGAGCAGACCCGAGCCGTAAAACATATATCAATAAAACGGACTCGGCGGTACAAGAGCAGACCCGAGTCGGAAATAAACATCGGTCTCGGCGGTACAAGAGCAGACCCGAGCCAGAAAGAAACATATATCAACAAAACGGACTCGGCGGTACAAGAGCATACCCGAGCCGTAAAACAAATATCAAAACTATTGTGTGGACCACAACAAACAAGCATAAATAAATGTCAGCCTAAGACAGAAGAGGTCTACTCACATTTTTGGGATCCATTGTCTTTCTTGCAACTCTACAAAGGTCACTACAAGTAAGACTCTTCTTAATACATCCTCTCTGCATCTCAGCATTCCATGCATCCGACCGGATGACTTCCGCTATCAACTTTGGTCGACCTCAAAAACAGAATGGTCTATGTACTCACTGAGATAGCCTTCTTTCACCAAGTCTTCCACCTGCTCCCGCAGGTCTCTTGCACCCATTCGTGGCATGTCCCCTTACGACAGGGATAAAAGGGTAATTCCCTTATTGGTCCGGATCATTAATACCGACCCGACCACATGAGTCAGGGGCCGAGCACTTAAGATCGTTAACCCGACCACTTAAAGATTGGATGACCGGGCAATTATCAGGTCGACAGCAGCACTCTCAGTACAAAAAACTATTGTGACCGACCTCATGAAGACCGACCATATAGCGAGGCGTGCTCCAGAAGATAACACCCTATCATTGTGGATAAGATGACAAGTTATCCTATTTTCATGAGGAAAACTGGTGAGTTAATATCCTAATAGGATAAATGAAGTAAATGTAGTTTTTGGCTAGGAATCCTTATGGAAAAAGGGAATAGTTTTGACTAGGAATCCTTATGAGAAAAAGGAATAGTTTCAACTAGGAAATTCTTGTACAAATAGGAATATGATTTCTTCACCATTATAAATAGGAGGGTAGAGTGAAGAGAAAAAAAAGAACAACAACAAAAAAGAGAGAATAAGAGGAACAAGTTGAGAGCATTGGGAGTTGAGATCAGAATCAAGAGGAAGATCACTACGATCAAGCTTGTAAACACAAGAGATATCAGAGAAGCATATCTCAGTAATAAAAGTATCATCCTTTTTGTGCCCGTGGACGTAGGTCGGACCAAGATCCACCGAACCACATTAAATTTCCTTGTCGATTGGTGTATTAATCTGTTTTCTGCTAAGTTTGCCTTTGGTCCCCCATAATCAAACAAATTCACTATTGAGGGAGGATTCCCTCGGGAGTGATATTCCAATATTACCCTGAGACCAAAATCCACCGTCAACATTGGCGCCGTCTGTGGGGAATCGAACAAAAAGCAACTCGCGTAGTGAGACGATGGCGGAAGGCGGAAACCACCAATAATCAGGGAGCTCGGCTGCAGATTGGATGGAGAAAATGGAGGAAAATATGAGGAAAGATAGGGAGGAAAATCAAATCCTTCTGAAATCCATGATGAACAAACTGAAGAGAATGGAGGAAACGAACAACGAAAGACCCGAAGTCGGAACCAGTCGAAGAAGAGGTGAAAAAGCAGATGGAAAAAGGGTCGCCGATGTGAGTGATGACGATGAACCGATGAGGAAGGGTCCCTACGGGATGAGGTCCGTAGTGGTAGAAAAAGATTTACAAACGGAGGATACGTGGGAAGAAGAAGAGGGGAGACAATCACCATATTCTTCCTATGATAGCCCCCGCGACACCAGAAGGGGAAATATGAAGCATGGTGAAACTGGACGGGAAGTCTCAGGTCATAAGGAACGCCACACCCGTGGTGACAGACGCGAAGGAGGCCGCGGGAGGCAGCATAGTGACACAGATGGCAGTATAAAGTCTTGGTTAAGAAAAGAAATGACCAAGTGGGGAGTAAACCCCAAAACTGATACATCAGATGCTCGGGATGACGAGGTTGAATCTCCCTTCACAGAAGAAATAAGGTCGGCAAAATTCCCAAAAAGATTCAGCATGCCGACCGTGACACCATACAAGGGCCATACCGATCCCAAAACCCACATTGAAGGTTTCGTCCTACTAATGGAGGTGCAATGGGTAACAGGGGACGCCATCTGCAAAGTGTTCCCCCTAACTCTGGCCGGACCGGCCATTCTATGGTATAGAAGCCTAGCCCCAAGGAGCATCAGCAACTTCGCACAACTGAGAAAGTCATTCATACGACCCTTCAAAGGGGCATGTGTCCCAAAGAAAATGGTGGGAGAATTGAGACTGATGAAGAAGGGGGATGATGAGCCCCTGAGGAATTTTATTGAAAGGTACCACAATTTGGTGCTCGAGGTCGGAGCGTACGAGTCATCGGAAGCGCTAGAAAGTCTCAAGGGAGGTCTGAAGGTCGGGAAGTTGTGGACTCACCTGAGGATTCAAGACGTATCGGATTATGCCACTGCCCTGGAGTTGGCCAGGAAGTTTATCTTAATAGAGAAGGAGAAAAAGATTGTCCGGGGAGTAGACACCCGAAAGGCTAAGATACTCAGGTCAGACAATCAAGGGGATTCGATCAGAAATTTGAGGAGATCGGTCCCGGAGCAGAAGAAACTCAGACCGACACCTCCGAGTAGTAATGTTCAAGAGATAAAGTCACATGTCCAAGTCAACCGTGTCGCGGGAAGGACAATATACACCCCCCTAAACAAACCTATGACCCAGATAGTTCGGGAAATCCAGGACAAATGTCTGTTGGCCGAGCCTAATTTGAGAAGGTTCCCGATTGAGGAGGGAATAGTAGGGCTTACTGTATCTACCATAACGTAAGGGGACATGCCACGAATGGGTGCAGAGACCTGCGGGAGCAGGTGGAAGACTTGGTGAAAGAAGGCTATCTCAGTGAGTACATAGACCATTCTGTTTTTGAGGTCGACCAAGTTGATAGCGAAAGTCATCCGGTCGGATGCATGGAATGCTGAGATGCAGAGAGGATGTATTAGAAGAGTCTTACTTGTAGTGACCTTTGTAGAGTTGCAAGAAAGACAATGGATCCCAAAAATGTGAGTAAGACCTCTTCTGTCTTAGGCTGACATTTATTTATGCTTGTTTGTTGTGGTCCACACAATAGTTTTGATATTTGTTTTACGGCTCGGGTCTGCTCTTGTACCGCCGAGTCCATTTTGTTGATATATGTTTTACGGCTCGGGTCTGCTCTTGTACCGCCGAGTCCGTTTTGTTGATATATGTTTCTTTCTGGCTCGGGTCTTCTCTTGTACCGCCGAGACCGATGTCTCTTTCTGGCTCGCGTCTGCTCTTGTACCGCCGAAACCGATGTTTCTTTCCGACTCGGGTCTGCTCTTGTACCGCCGAGATCGATGTTTCTTCCTGGCTCGGGTCTGCTCTTGCACCGCCGAGGCCGATGTTTATTCGGCTCGGGGCTGGATTTCGTTCCGCCGAGGCCGCTTGGTTATTCGGCTCGGGGCTGGATTTCGTTCCGCCGAGGCCACTTGTTTATTCGGCTCGGGGCTGGATTTCGTTCAGTCGAGACCGCTTGGTTAATCGGCTCGGGTCTGCTCTTGTACCGCCGAGGCCGATGTTTATTCGGCTCGGGGCTGGATTTCGTTCCTCCGAGGCCGCTTGGTTATTCGGCTCGCGGCTGGATTTCGTTCCGCCGAGGCCACTTGTTTATTCGGCTCGGGGCTGGATTTCGTTCCGCCGAGACCGCTTGGTTAATCGGCTCGGGTCTGCTCTTGTACCGCCGAGACCGATGTCTCTTTCTGGCTCGGGTCTGCTCTTGTACCGCCGAGTCCGTTTTATTGAAATATGTTTTACGGCTCGGGTCTGCTCTTGTACCGCCGAGTCCGTTTTGTTGATATATGTTTCTTTCTGGCTCGGGTCTGCTCTTGTACCGCCGAGACCGATGTTTATTTCCGACTCGGGTCTGCTCTTGTACCGCCGAGATCGATG
This sequence comes from Zanthoxylum bungeanum, assembly GCA_019454045.1. Lineage (NCBI taxonomy): Eukaryota > Viridiplantae > Streptophyta > Magnoliopsida > Sapindales > Rutaceae > Zanthoxylum > Zanthoxylum bungeanum. Next base: position 111,878 of record SKCR01000131.1, read on the forward strand.
TTTCTTCCTGGCTCGGGTCTGCTCTTGCACCGCCGAGGCCGATGTTTATTCGGCTCGGGGCTGGATTTCGTTCCGCCGAGGCCGCTTGGTTATTCGGCTCGGGGCTGGATTTCGTTCCGCCGAGGCCACTTGTTTATTCGGCTCGGGGCTGGATTTCGTTCAGTCGAGACCGCTTGGTTATCGGCTCGGGTCTGCTCTTGTACCGCCGAGGCCGATGTTTATTCGGCTCGGGGCTGGATTTCGTTCCTCCGAGGCCGCTTGGTTATTCGGCTCGCGGCTGGATTTCGTTCCGCCGAGGCCACTTGTTTATTCGGCTCGGGGCTGGATTTCGTTCCGCCGAGACGCTTGGTTAATCGGCTCGGGTCTGCTCTTGTACCGCCGAGACCGATGTCTCTTTCTGGCTCGGGTCTGCTCTTGTACCGCCGAGTCCGTTTTATTGAAATATGTTTTACGGCACGGGTCTGCTCTTGTACCGCCGAGTCGCGTTTTGTTGATATATGTTTCTTTCTGGCTCGGGTCTGCTCTTGTACCGCCGAGACCGATGTTTATTTCCGACTCGGGTCTGCTCTTGTACCGCCGAGATCGATGTTTCTTCCTGGCTCGGGTCTGCTCTTGTACCGCCGAGATCGATTTTCTTCTTCCTGGCTCGGGTCTACTCTTGTACCACCGAGGCCGATGTTTATTCGGCTCGGGGCTGGATTCGTTCCGCCGAGCCGCTTGGTTATTCGGCTCGGGGCTGGATTTCGTTCCGCCGAGGCCACTTGTTTATTCGGCTCGGGGCTGGATTTCGTTCCGCCGAGGCCGCTTGGTTATTCGGCTCGGGGCTGGATTTCGTTCCGCCAAGGCCGCTTGGTTATTCGGCTCGGGGCTGGATTTCGTTCCGCCGAGGCCACTTGGTTATTCGGCTCGGGGCTGGATTTCGTTCCGCCGAGACCGCTTGGTTAATCGGCTCGGATCTGGATTTTATTCCATCGAGGCCTTATAGTTTATTCAGCTCGGGGTCGGGTTACGTCCACCGAGTCGGCTTCTTTGGACTGGGGATGATGTAATATTCCCCCAGAGCCAAGTCTTTTTCAGCTCGGGGTCGGGTTACGTCCCACTGAGTCGGCTTCTTTGGACTGGGGATATAGCATTCCCCCAGAGCCAAGTCTTTCTTCAGCTAGGGTCGGGATACGTCCCACCGAGAGACTATCATCGGCATGGGATCGAAGCATCTCCCACATGGTCGGCCCTCTATTGGTCTGGGGAGGTAACATTCCCCCAGAGCCAAATTTTCTTCTCAGCTCGGGATCGGGTTACGTCCCACCGAGTCGATCGTCATCAGCATAAGGGCAAAACATTTTCTCCACGGGTAGATAGCGAGATCCTCGTTGACTGAGCACATGAAGGTGGCAGGAATGACCAGATTTGCAGCCAATGCGTTTTTCTCTGTGATTTCTGGAGCGACCACCAGCAAGGCGATCAGCACACCATCTTTTTATAGTTCCCGGCACCAACTTGTATACTCGTTGGAACCGAGAACTAGGGGACAGATGTTCATGGTGTTTTCCGGGCACTATGTCATTTAAGCACGACAGGGATTAAAGGGTAATTCCCTTATTGGTCCGGATCATTAATACCGACCCGACCACATGAGTCAGGGGCCGAGCACTTAAGATCGTTAACCCGACCACTTAAAGATTGGATGACCGGGCAATTATCAGGTCGACAGCAGCACTCTCAGTACAAAAAACTATTGTGACCGACCTCATGAAGACCGACCATATAGCGAGGCGTGCTCCAGAAGATAAACCCTATCATGGATAAGATGACAAGTTATCCTATTTTCATGAGGAAAACTGGTGAGTTAATATCCTAATAGGATAAATGAAGTAAATGTAGTTTTGGCTAGGAATCCTTATGGAAAAAGGGAATAGTTTTGACTAGGAATCCTTATGGGAAAAAAGAATAGTTTCAACTAGGAAATTCTTGTACAAATAGGAATATGATTTCTTCACCATTATAAATAGGAGGGTAGAGTGAAGAGAAAAAAAAAGAACAACAACAAAAAAGAGAGAATAAGAGGAACAAGTTGAGAGCATTGGGAGTTGAGATCAGAATCAAGAGGAAGATCACTACGATCAAGCTTGTAAACACAAGAGATATCAGAGAAGCATATCTCAGTAATAAAAGTATCATCCTTTTTGTGCCCGTGGACGTAGGTCGGACCAAGATCCACCGAACCACGTTAAATTTCCTTGTCGATTGGTGTATTAATCTGTTTTCTGCTAAGTTTGCCTTTGGTCCCCCATAATCAAACAAATTCACTATTGAGGGAGGATTCCCTCGGGAGTGATATTCCAATATTACCCTGAGACCAAAATCCACCGTCAACATATATATATATATATATATATATATATATATATATATATATATAATATATAAATATAAGAAAAATTTGATCGTATGTAATAAATTTGACAGTTTTAATCTTTAATAATTTTTGTAAACGTTGGGTAGCTAATTTTCAAAGAAAACGTTTGATACGTTTACAGAAGTTAAAGAAACAGTTTCATAATTTTGGATTTAATAATAAAATACTTTGCAAAAGTATTAATTCTTCTATTTTTTTTTAAAATACAAAAGTATTTTCTCTAAAAATATGCCCACACCCGACCCGAATCAACCGATGGACTGACGACGACAGCGGGGCGTGTGTGTATGGTGATTAGACTACCTCCTCACCCTTCCAAAAAAGTGGATACCCTTTGGGGCCCAAACCCAATTCACAACATAACACCTTATAAACAATAAATTGGTGTTGTATCTTTCCATTATGGAAGGAGGTTTCAAAACTTGTAATTCCTCATTAAAAATTGTAACAACTCTCTATACTCAAACTTGTAACTCCTCATTTAGAATTCATTCCTCATTTAAAATTCATATGTTACAACAACCCCCCACTTGAATTTTAATAGAATATTTTCATCGATTATTAGCATGATTCAATTCTCATTACTTTATGACTTATTTTTACCCATTGAACCTATTATTTGGGATCTCCAGTCTATAGGTCGGGTTACCACCACAAGTAATTTAATTATTTAATGGCATTAGTCTTATTCGTTTTGAAGTATTGAATATCTTCTCTCTTGCTAAACCTTTCGTCAAAGGATCAGCTAAGTTATCGTTAGTCCGTATATGTTCCACTCTTACAGCTCTAGTAGTGAGATATTCTCTAACTGTACTGTGTTTACGACGTATTGGTCATCTCTTACTGTTATAATAACGGTTCTGAATCTTTACAATAGCCGCGGTACTATTACAATGGCAAGCTTCTTAACCAAGTTGCTTATTCACTAGTAGATGCCAGTGCAATCATCTCAGACTCCATAGTGGATTGAGCTAAGATGGTATGTTTCTTCGATTTCCAAGAGACACCCACCAACTATGCTGAAAATATATCCAGTAGTAGCCTTTGAATCATCTGAAAGTGTGTTCTAATCAGTGTTGCCATATCATTCAAGGACAGCAGAAAACCTTTGATAATGTAATATTAGGTTTATGGTCCTTTTCAGGTACCTCATAACCCTCTCAATAGCATGCCAATGCTTCATACTAGGTACACTAATAAATTTGCATAATAATCCTAAGACATAGGCAATGTCAGGTCTAGTTCAGTCAGTAGCATATCGAAGACTACCAATGATGCTCGCATACTCAATTTGTCTAACATAGTCACCGGTGTTCTTGAACAACTTTACACTAGGATCATAAGGTGTACCTGCAGGTTTACAGTCAAAGTGATTATACTTCTTCAAGATTTTCTCGATGTAATGCGATTGATCTAAAGTAATTCCCTTTTCTGACCTAATAATTTGAATACCTAAAATTACACTTGTTTCACCTAAGTCTTTCATATCAAAATTAACACAACGCATAGATTTAACATCATTCATAATATGGATATTGGAACAAAAAATAAGCATATCATCCACATACAACCACATAATAGAACAAATCTCATTTTCTGATTTATAGTATATATACTTATCGCTTTCATTCACTTTAAATCCATTTGCTAAAAATAGGTTATCAAAGTTCTCATGTCATTGTTTCGGTTCCTGTTTTAAGCCATATAGAGATTTATCAAGTTTACAAACTTTACTTTCTTGACTAGGTATTACAAATCATTTAGGTTGGTTCATGTAAATCTCATCTTCTAATTCTCCATTCAAAAAAGCAGTTTTAACATCCATTTGATGCACAACAAGATCATGGATTGCAGCAAGAGAAATAAGCACACGAATAGATGTAATCCTAGTTACTGGTGAAAAAATGTCAAAGAAATCTATGTTTTCTCTTTGCCTATACCCTTTAGCAACAAGTCTAGCCTTATATTTATCTTCTGAACCATATAGTCTAAATTTCTTCTTAAGTATCCATTACAACCTATGGTTTTGCATCCTAAAGATAAATCTACTAAATGCCAAGTCCTATTAGACTGTAAAGAACTCATTTCGTCTTCTATTGCTTCTTACCACAAAGATGACAATGCTTCTTTTAGAGTAGTAGGATATTCTTCTAAGGTGTATGCATAAAAATTAGGAAATAGATTTTCTTGTACTATATAATGTGTAAACTTGTCTTCTTCAATACATAATACACAATTTCGAAATTTCTTCTTAAGAAATGGTTATGGAAGAATTTCAAGCTTAATGGAGGGATTCCCCTGTTGGACGATTATGACCCATATCATCACTATTTGTAAAGAACATTATGTTTTTGTACAATTTTTTTTTTTTTTGGATAAAGTAAGTATTATAACCAAAAGAAAACTATACAAAGAGCAAAGGGGCATACCCCAGGCAACTAGAGAGGACAAGTCCTCCTAGAAGAAAAGCCGAAAGGCAACAAGCAAAAGAACAATCAGAAGATGTCAACGGGCAAGTGCCAAGAAAGGTGAAGCCATTTATTGTCATAAGATGGTTTCACCTTACGTAAAAGGCTAGCACGGTTCCGAACATCAAAAACAATATCATAAAAAGAGTAGAAACAGGCCGAAAAGGCATATCATGAGTGCGAGCATTCCTCTCCCTCCAAATATGGTATACTGTCGCTGCAAAGGACAGACGAACCAGAAGGTGACATAGAGAGGCATCGGTGAACTGACATAACCACTCAACAGTTTGACGCCAATCCCGGCGAGTCCAATCTAACCCACACATAGCCAGCACAGACGACCAGACCTTCGAAGAGAAGGTGCACTGGAAGAAAAGATGATCAGTGTCCTCACTAGAACAACCACAGAGAATACAGCGCGAGCAAGTAGAAATACCAAACCTCATCAAACTATCATGGGTACAAAGGCCTCCCTGAATAACATCCAAAGTAAGAAGGAGTGGCGGGGAATAGCCTTCCGGAACCAAACAACTCGAGACCAATGCATCACGTTTCCCCTAGTACGCATGGCATTCCAGGCACTACCCACGAAAAATCTCCCCCTCTTATCATCCTCCAAACCAGCACATCCTCCCTCAAACTAGAAGGAGACGAAAGCTGGGACTGAGCCAAGTCAACAAGAGCAGCAGACCTAGATGGGGGCCAACGCCAAGAAGAATCAGAGATATATATTAATGATAAAAGTCCATATGGTTAAATCGGATTAATAAGATATGAGACACTATTAATCCACGAACGGTTTAATCATTAAATATCCCTAGTTGAAGTATTATCGAGACTGGACATTAATAATGCAGAATAGACTAGTATTACACTTGTGCGCGTTATGTAAGCTTAACGTCATAGTTCTCATATATTTAGGTATTAGATATTTATGCAAGTGTAATAAGAGGTTCTGTTAGCCGTTAGACCGGGAACAATTCACTCTGGATAGACCCACTCGGAATCCCATTGGTAGTATGACTATGTGTCTATGGGAATCCGAATCAGGGTAGATGTATGTGTGTTGGTTTCTACTATAGTCCCAAGATCATTCAAGCAATGAAAATAATGTGAATACAATAAAGAAGTATGGCGGAATCATACTTACAATGAGCGGTTTATGGATGCGTCAAGTTCAAAAACTTTTCCTTCTCCTTGTCGTTGAAGGTCACGACCAAGCATCAATTTTTGTTGAAGAAGATGAACAAGCTCCAAGCTTTGAGATGATTCCAAGCTCTTGAGATGGTTTCCCTATCACCTTATTTGATTCTTGTGAGTGCTAGCTATGGTAAATTTTGCAACAAAATTCACTTTCTTCCTCCTTGTGTATTCGGCAAAGAGAAGAAATTGGGAGAGTTCAATTTTTGTTGAATTTTGCGTGAATGTGAGAGAGAGAATATGTGTGTTGACTTATCAATTTTGATTTCAAAAATCAAATAAATGATTTACCAAAGTTTTGGTAAAAGTCTTACACAAGCCATCAAGTATACAAAGTGTGTAAGGCAAGTCATCATCATTGTCACCAAAACCCATCACTCAAAGTGACAAGTGATGTGACTAGTGATGTGACTTGTGGGCCCCACTTGATTCGAAATTCGAGTGGGCCCGTAAATACTCTCGGGCTCAGGTTCGCTAATTCCGAATTAACAAACTTTCTGTTGCGATGTAATTAAATCAAATTTAATTAAATAATAATGCCAAACAAAATTACTATTCACGTCGCTAACGAATTAATTCTAAATTAATCCGTTTGCCCGAATTAAAATCTAATTTTAATTCCGCGTCGAAATCTAATTTCGTTTAATATATCGATATATATTTTTATCGATTAATTCCAAATTAATCGTTCTCTCTCTTCAAATAGTATTTTATCCCAGATAAAATCTCTCCGTAATTAATCCCAGATTAATTATGCTCGAATCATACGTCATCGGTGAATCTTCGGGAAGTGACCCAGGAGATCCTTGGATATGTTGGCAGTAAATCCGATCGTCGGACTATCCGAACACGTACGTACCTCGTACTATGTTTTTATCGATTTACGAGACATGATTGGCTTCTAGCAAAGCAATGTGCCTACCCAATTCTCCAGAAATATTCTTAATGGAATATATAATCTATATCAGGCGTAGTGTACGTAGTATTGCGTATAGAGATCCAGTATCTGATGTTACATGCAAGGCCTGAGGCTGGAATAATGTCTGCCCCGTACGAAGCATATATTAGATTACAAGCAACTAGTCTCTTTAAATCGGATAATCATGACCTTGTCATATTATCCTGATGGTTGCAACCATTTAGAATACCAGTTCTGTATCCCTGCGTGATCATCATCTCCATATGACTGAAGTGATACTTCCATATTGACATCACACCCAATACACTACGATTCTCAATAAACCCAGAAGAGGCGTACACAGAACCTGTTAAAGTCTTGGACGACCAAAACCAAATCGTATTGATTGTCGCAAGTACTAGTGATGTAAGTCTCAGGTTAAGACCAAATACACCTACCCTGATGCGGATTCCCATAGACACATAGTCATACTACCAATGGGATTCCGCGGGGTCTATCCAGAGCGAAGCTATTTCCATACCATCAGTAAACACAACCTCCTTTCACACTTGCATAAGTATCCAATACTTAAATATATGAGAACTATGCCGTTATGCTTCCATAACACGCACAAGTGCGATACTAGTCTATTCCGCATTATCGATGTCCAGTCTCGATAAAACTACGACTAGGGATATTTAATGATTAAACCTTTATGGATTGATACTGTCTCATATCTTATAATCCGGAACTAATCATAGGGACTTTTATCATTTATATATTTAAGTAATCAAATTACAAAATGATAAAAAGCAATTTCATTGCTACATAATTAATTTGTACCAAAACCACAATGTCTTTTACAAATAGTGACGCTATGGGTCATAATTGTCTAACAATCTCCCACTTGGCCTATAGCCAGTCACTCAAGCATCTAATACCTGAACTATGTTCATGTTGCTCAAACTTTTACTGAGGAATAGCTTTCGTCAGCGGATCTGCAATGTTGTCCTCTGATGTGACCTTCTCGATCTTCACATCGCCACGATGTATGATCTCACGAATCAGATGGAAGCGTCGAAGAATATGCTTTGATCGTTGATGAGACCGCGGTTCCTTAGCCTGCGCTATAGCCCCGTTATTGTCACAATATAATGGAACAGGCTCAGTGCCTAACGGAATTACTCCTAATCCAATTAGGAATTTTCGGATCCAAACGGCCTCTTTTGCTGCTTCAGCTGCAGCAATATACTCCTCTTCTGTTGTTGAATCGGCAACAGTCTCTTGCTTGGAAGATTTCCAGCTTACTGCTCCGTTATTCAAACAAAATATGTACCCGGATTATGACTTGCAGTCATCTTTATCGGTTTGGAAACTTGCATCGGTATACCCAGTTACCTCAAGTTCTCCATCTCCATAGATTAAGAAAGCATCCTTAGTTCGTCTAAGATACTTTAGGATATTCTTAACCGCCATCCAGTGACTATCACCTGGATCGGCCTGATAGCGACTACACATGCTCAAAGCATATGAGACATCATGTCGCGTACATATCATGGCATACATGATCGATCCGACTGCCGAGGCAAATAGTATCTGACTCATGTTGTCTCTCTCATCTTGAGTTTTAGGACACATGTCCTTAGATAGAGTGACGCCATGTGACACTGGCAACAGTCCCCTCTTGGATTGATCCATATTGAATCTCTTCAACACTTTGTCAATGTACGTGCTCTGGGAAAGTCCAAGCAGCTTTCTAGATCTATCCCGGTAGATCTTTATTCCTAGAATAAAGGCTGCTTCTCCCAGATCTTTCATGGAGAATTTTAATGAAAGCCAAGCTTTCACCGATGTTAACATGTGAATGTCATTGCCAATTAGTAATACATCGTCAACGTAAAGGACAATGAATGTCAGTACGCTCCCACTAACCTTCTTATATACACAAGGATCATCCTCGTTTTGAACGAAATCATATTCTTTTATGATCTCCTCAAAATGTTGTTTCCAAGAACGCGATGCTTGCTTCAATCCATAAATGGATCGGTTTAACTTACAAACCTTGTTTGCAAGTCTTGGTACGAAAAAACCGTCAGGCTGTTGCATATAAACATCCTCCAAAAGGTTTCCGTTAAGGAAAGCGGTTTTGATGTCCATCTGCCATATCTCGTAATCGAAATATGCAGCAATATCAAGCATTATCCGAATGGATTTAATCATTGCAATATGTGAAAAAGTTTCGTCGTAATCGACACCATGTCGTTGACGATACCCTTTCGCTACAAGCCTAGCTTTGTATGTTTGTATGTTGCCATCCATGTCAGTCTTCCTCTTGAGGACCCATTTGCAACCAATAGGCTTTACGCCTTCTGGTGCATCAACCAGTGTCCAAACTTGGTTGGTGTACATGGAATCCATTTCGGAATTCATGGCATCTTGCCATAAACCAGAGTCGATACCCTGTATCGCTTCCTCATACGTAGCCGGTTCGTCTTCCTTAATAAGATTAATTTCTACATGAGGTGAGATCAGAAACCCATACCTCTCAGGTTGTTTTCTGACTCTCTCCGACCTACGCGGTCCTTGTGTATTCAAAGATTGTGGTACAGTCTCATCCTTGATGGACTGTTCATATTCCGTTAAGGATTCTGTGCCAGGAACAGTATCACTCTAATTTTCATCGAGTTCTACTTTCCTCCCACTTATCACTGCATTTAGGAATTCCTTCTCAAGGAAAACCACATGTAGAGCAACAAATACTTTGTTCTCTTGTGGGTGATAGAAGTAATATCCTTTGGTTTCCCTAGGATATCCTACAAATAAGCATTTATCTTATTTGGGTTCTAGTTTGGTACCTTCCAAACGTTTGAAGTATGCCCAGCAACACCAAATCTTCAGGAATGAGAAACCCGGTTTCTTTCCTGTCCATATTTCATACGGAGTGTGTTGAACAGACTTTGACGGAACCTTATTCAAAATAAGTATTGCACTGTTCAATGCATATCCCCATAAGGAAATAGGTAGCTCTGTGCGACTCATCATGGACCTTACCATGTCTAACAAAGTTCGGTTTCTCCGTTCGGACACACCATTTAATTACGGTGTTCCGGGAGGAGTCCAATGTGAAAGAATACCATATTCTTTCAAGTAATCAAGAAACTCATTGCTTAAGTATTCGCCACCACGGTCCGACCGTAATGTCTTAATACTTTTGCCAGTCTGTTTTTCTACTTCGTGTCGAAACTCTTTGAATTTCTCAAAAGTTTCCGACTTGTGTCTCATAAGATACACATAACCATAACGCGATGCATCATCCGTAAAGGTTACGAAGTATTCATATCCACCTCTAGCCTGGCTAGACATGGGCCCACAAACATCACTATGAACGAGGGCTAACAGTTCGGTGGCACGTACACCTTTACCACTAAAAGGTGACTTAGGCATCTTGCCTAATAAACAAGATTCGCAGACGTCATATGAATTTGGATCAAATCCGTCCAAGTACCCACTATTCGAAAGTGTGGATATGCGTGTCTTGTTTATGTGTCCCAGACGACAATGCCACATATAAGTTTCATCTTTGTTACTTACTTTAAGCCTTTTGTTTTATACATTATATGTTTGAGATTGGTTTATATTCAGAATTTAAAGACCATTATTTGCATCAGCAGTGCAAATTTCCATATCATTTTTATACATAAAACACCTAGTGTTTCTAAATACAAAAGTATACCCACATTGGGCTAACATAGATACAGAAATAATATTCCTAGTCAAACTAGGTACAAAATAACTGTTTATAAGTTCAAGTACATGCCCCGAGGGCAGTTCCAAAACATAAGTGCCTACGGCCAAAACGGCAACTCGAGTCTCATTTCCAACATGGAGGTCAATCTCTCCTGAGGTCAGTCTCCTGCTAATCCGCAGATCTTGTACATCAGTACATATATGAGTTCCACAACCAGAATCAAAAATCCAATTTTAAAACTAGAAGTAGACATGTTTATTTCTATGACAAACATACCTGAAGCCGGTGCCTTGCCCGCTTTAATTTCCTTCACGTGTGCCTTGTACTCGTGGCAGTGACGCTTCCAGTGACCCCGCTTCCCGCACTGCAAGCATACATCTTGGGATTTGTCCTTGGGTTTCCCAGAACCCTTTGACGATTTGGCCTTGCCCTTCTTCTTATGCTTCTTTTTAATACCTCCAGTCGCCTTGGGCCAAGCCCTCAGAGTCTGAGATGTTGAAGCATAATGCGCCTCACGCTTCTTGCCCTTAAGGAACTCCTTTTCTGCCTCACGCAGAGTAGACATCAACTCTCCAAGAGTTTGGTCTTGGTTCAACATGTTGTAGTTCATGATGAACCCACTCCAAGTGTCGGGGAGAGACTGTAGGATCAAATCCACTGAAGTCTCAGCCTCGAAGACTATGCCCATCTGTCCGAGCTGCTCAATGTCAGCAATCATCTGTGAGACATGATGCTCAACAGACGTACACTTTGACATTCGAGCGCGGAAGAGCTTCTTCTGTAACTCATATCATTGCGATCTAAGATTAGATCGGTGAAGATCATGCAACTTCGCAATCATCTCATAGGGATCCAACCCCTTGTTTTGATGACGGAATTACGGAGTCATAGCGGCAAGCATTACCGATTGAGCAGTCGCATTATCATCGCTATGAGTCTTCCAAAGCTCTAGCTCAAGCAACTGATCAGGTCGGGGCTTAGGCCCAAAAGGTCGCTCTATAGTGTAGAGTAACTTCTCGGATCCTAGAACAATTCTGAGATTCATATCCCAGTCCTGAAAGTTTGTGCCATTAAAGACGTTGTCGCCCATGATAATATCTATAATGCTTAACTTTCCAGTCATCTTAACCGCAATAGTCCAACTATTCGATTAACGATGTTTGGGTACAGTCTAACTGTTACAAGAAAAATAATAATGTATTCGTCCAACTAATAAAATAATTTACGAAATAATTTGAAAGCACGTAAAGCTAAGTATTTGAATGAAATTGCAAATTCAATACTAGCCTCCCACTATTTTTCGGCGAGCCTCTAACCCTCTGTTGAGCACTCGGGAAACCTAGTTTCCTAGTTGGCTAGGATCCCGTTAAATAACACACAACCTTGACTTTGGCCAACAAGCTGTATGATATTTAACTAGGTAGATCTCTAAGATCAATTGGATCTCATCCAATTCCTAGATTCGGTAGGTGGACCTCCAAGTCCGAAACATATATACAATATATATGCCAATATATCTAATATATTTTCCTAACCTATTTCCTCTGAATCAACTAAGCCTTGGCATTGGCACAACAAGCTTAATGATTCCAGTTAAGCGGAACCCATTGACTTTGGAAAGCTTCGTAATCGATGTCGATGGACAAGAAGTGATCTTGACTTTGGCCAACAAATCACAACTTGGACAAGACACCGATATGGAACAAAGCCTTCATGATTCAAACACATCCGCGATGGACAAAGGTATTGACTTTGGCCAACAAACCAGTGCCAATCTTGGATCTTGAGTAAGAATCACTTAATGGAAGGAAAACGCTTAATATTTTGTTGAGGGTTTTTCGCGTAAATTGGCAACCAATTTATTATCTTTGTTAGGTCTCATCATACACCCTTAGCATGCATTCTAAAAGCATAATAAGGCGCGAAATTAAATTAATAACGATATGCGGATGAATATTTCACAGATTGTTCCTAGAACGAATCACTCCATTTCCTCTCCCCGGCTAGCACGTTCTTACTTCTACCCAATTACATAATACAATTAAAGAAACCTCATTAACATTGAGGGGAATTAGGTGAGAAGCGAATTACAAAGAATCAATAGAGATAAGGCTGGACACGCATGTCCAATTTAATAAATTCTAAATTTACAACAATTTCCAAAATTGCCATTTCCCTTCTAATATCCATCCGATATACGTTATTCATTCAACACATCCATGTATTCACACAAAGCATGTTATTCAATCAATCTAATCCAATTAATTAATCTTGAATAAAATGATCATCCAATGTTCAAACAACGATTTGATTTTGCGCGAGTCCAACTCGTTTGAGAATAAGTACTCAAAGTACGAATTCTTGAATTATATCGAACTACAATTTAAATCTAATTTAATTCGTATTCAATACTAATTCTATATTTAATTCCAAATTAATAACTACTGTAGGCACTGCATTTTTACACATAAGTCCCTATGATGAGTCTCATTTTGGAGACACTACATTTTAAGTCACGGAGGTCACGGGTAACGGACATCGGAAGGGGAAATTCAGAATAAACAAGGTTCACTGTTTTCGTTAGTGCTACGTTCGTGTTTACGTTCGAACGTCAAACGGATTGCGGGCGTTCGTGCCGCGTTCGAGGAAGCGTTCGAACGATGTCGGTAATTCTGGTTTTGCTGTTAGCCTCACATCCAGCCCAATTAGCCCCCCAAAGCCCATAAAACACATCCCAATTTAAATAAATAAATATTAATTAAAACATTAACTAAATAAGATAATAATTAAATTAATTAAATAATTAAATAAAACATATACCAAACATAAAATAAACAAATACCAACTTAAACTAAAATCATGCCTAATTAAACAAATCACATACTAAATCAAAATATAATCATACCTAATTAAAATCAATCATAACAAACTTAAAATATTGTATTCCTAAACCAAGCCAATCAAATATTCAACCTTCCCTATCTAGCCAAGATTTGTCCCCCCTCAATCTTTGACTTCCCTTAACCAAACCAAATCAAATCCCTTGCTTCCCTTAACCAACACCAAATCAAATCCCTCTTTAATTAGCCAAATCCCTTTCCTTGTCAAACCCAACCCTTTTGCCTATAAAAAGAACCTTCACCAACCTTCTCAACCATAGTCCCTAGTCCCTAGCTCATACACAACACACAGAAAAATTACAGGAAGAACACACCCAAAAACAGTAAGCAAAAGATAAAGAGGAAACGGCAGCGAAACCACAAGGAAACAGTAGCAAAAGACGGAGAACGACGACTCAAAACAGTAAGACAACGAACGAGAACAGTGAACCAGTGAACCGGGAGAGTTGCGGAGCATCCACCCTTCCGACGATCGTGTACCGTACATCCGAGAGGTGATTTAAAAGGTTAGACCTGATGGTACATTTTCATTAGTTTATATTCGTTTTTTTATTATTATTATTGAATTCTATTCGCATGAGAGTCGTTTATGGATGCATGTTGTGGCTTGAATGAAATGGAAGAGTGTCGTCTCTTGTGGTATATAGGATGGAAACCCAGACGTAAATTCTGTAGCCGAATCCGAATGGACGGTAGTGCGGTCTGTACTTGGGATACAACTCCACGTACCACTTGAGTAAACGGCACATTCTCTTGTTTTGTGTTGCTTTTATTTATTTATTTTTCGTCACTTAAATTCTGCATGTTGCTTATTTATGCATGACTCAATCGAGCGCATGGGCTTAGTAAGTGGAATGAAAGATCCCCTATGGGGAGGGGTTAAAGCCCTTGACCACGATGCTTTGCCGCGCCAGTTGATGTGTGTTCGGTTGGATGCAAGACACGTTCAATCGGACATACTTAGAATAGTATGATTGTCTTTATGTTTGTATGCATGATGTGATGTGACGCACATGGGCTTAGTATGTTGGTCTAAAGGTCCTCTCTTTGAGAGATCAAGAGCCCCCAAAAGGCCACCTTTACGACAGTACTTCGCCGCGCCCCTTTATTTTGTTGTTTATGTATTACGTCCCATTTCATGCATCAGGTCTGTTCCCGTTCGAATGTGCTTACGAACGCAACTCGAACGCGCATGTTTTGTTTCATTTCCGTTCGAACGCGTTATCAAACGCCATACGAACATGAACTTTCTGTTTACCGTTCGAACACGTTTACGAACGCTACACGAACGCGCACACACTGAACTGAGTCTGTCTTATCATATTCATGCATAATTGCCTCTTGGTTGATCTTTCTTGTGTTATATAGCCAACCGTATTATTTGTATTCCTGCATTTATCCATTCTATGTGTTCTTGGGATTGTATTCAAGCATGATTAGGCTGTTAGCATGTTATTTGGTTAATAGGTTCATGAGATAGTACCCAAGCATGATTATGTTGTTCTTAGTTTTCCATATCATAGGATTGAAATATGTTCATGAGATTGCCATGTGATGTTGCATGTTGTGATGAACTTGTTGATGTATGCATATGAATTTAGAAGCATGATATTTTTGGAAATAAATGTTATTTAAGCCTGGTTAAATTATTACATAAATCCTTTTATTACAAATGACATAAGTAAGGGACCGTTCCGAACCCAATGGTTTGAGGTCTTCCCTTGCGAGGGGTGAGTGCGGCCTTAAATCTCATTTTCCCGGTTCACACCGGGTGGCGACTCCATTACTCTCCGGTTTAGTCCCCCGTGGCTACTCCGTACTCCCAACTAGGCCGCGAGCCTAGGACAGCATGCGTCGCCCCAGATTTTCTGTGTTCCCACAACTACACTTTTTAATGTGCCTTTAAACACTTAGATTCCAAATCCAATCTTAATGGGTCTCAAAGCCCAATTAACATCCAATGTCGTTTAATTAAAGTCCGATGGGCTTTCAATTAATTTCTTAAGGCATGGACTTTGGTCAATATGGGTCAAACCCAAATACCAAAGGCCAAATAAGGAATCACCCTTATTTGCCAAGAAACCAATTTAGGCCCATAAGACCCAATTAAACTTAAAAGGGCCATTTGTCACATTTGGACTTAATGGAATGATTTAGGCCCAATTTGGATCCAATCCAATTGACTTAAATCAACTTGGCCTAACCAAGCCCATTAGGCCCAAATATAACATTTAAAGCCCAATTCTAAATTAAGCCCAACTAATTAAATTTTAATTTTCCAAATTTCAAAATTCCATTAATTAAAGTGTATTACATCAATTAATTATCTAAATTAATATTTCCAAAATATTAATTTAATCAATTAATCATGTATTAATTTGTTCAACTCATGTCCAACATTTTGAAACAAAAAATCAACTCCTTTCATGCTCATATTGGTCACGACATTTTGAGGGTTTTTGTCCGATTTCGTTTTCAATCCGATTGAATTTCAAATCAAAATTTCCCAAGTGTTCAAACTCATCCAATGATCAAAAGAACAAAAAATACCATGACTATTTAGGGCAAGTAATTTTCGGCCAAGCCTCAATTTTGGGCAAAAATTGATCCAATTAATTTTTCATGAATTTGATCATAAATAACTGCAATTTATCCATATACAAGCATGCTCAAACAAACAATTTGGTTAAATCATGCTCAAATCCAATTTACCCAAATTTTACCCTAATATTTTTCATGCTCAAATTAGGTTCTGATACCATTGTTGGTTTCTACTATAGTCCCAAGATCATTCAAGCAATGAAAATAATGTGAATACAATAAAGAAGTATGGCGGAATCATACTTACAATGAGCGGTTTATGGATGCGTCAAGTTCAAAAAATTTTCCTTCTCCTTGTCCTTGAAGGTCACCGCCAAACACCAATTTTTGTTGAAGAAGATGAACAAGCTCCAAGCTTTGAGAGGATTCCAAGCTCTTGAGATGGTTTCCCTATCACCTTGTTTGATTCTTGTGAGTGCTAGCTCTTGCTAAATTTTGCAACAAAATTCACCTTCTTCCTCCTTGTGTATTCGGCAAAGAGAAGAAATTGGGAGAGTTCAATTTTTGTTGAGTTTTGCGTGAATGAGAGAGAGAGAATATATGTGTTGACTTATCAATTTTGATTTCAAAAATCAAATAAATGATTTACCAAAGTTTTGGTAAAAGTCTTACACAAGCCATCAAGTATACAAAGTGTGTAAGGCAAGTCATCATCATTGTCACGAAAACCCATCACTCAAAGTGACAAGTGATGTGACTTATGGGCCCCACTTGATTCGAAATTTGAGTGGGCCCGTAAACACTCCCTGGCTCGGGTTCGCTAATTCCGAATTAATGAACTTTCCGTTGCGACGTAATTAAATCAAATTTAATTAAATAATAATGGCAAGCAAAATTAATATTCACGTCGCTAATGAATTAATTCTAAATTAATCCGTTTGCCCGAATTAAAATCTAATTTTAATTCCGCGTCGAAATCTAATTTCGTTTAATATATCGAATATATTATTTTATCAATTAATTCCAAATTAATCGTTCTCTCTCTTCAAATAGTATTTTATCCCAGATAAAATCTCTCCGTAATTAATCCCAGATTAATTATGCTCGAATCATACGTCATCGGTGAATCTTCGGAAAGCGACCCAGGAGATCCCTGGATATGTTGGCAGTAAATCAGATCGTCGAACTATCCGAACACGTACGTACCTCGTACTATGTTTTTACCGATTTACGAGACATGATTGGCTTCTAGCAAAGCACTGTGCCTACCCAATTCTCCAGAAATATTCTTAATGGAATATATAATCTATATCAGGCGTAGTATACGTAGTATTACTTATAGCGATCCAGTATCTGATGTCACATGCAAGGCCTGGGGCTGGAATAGTGTGTGCCCCGTACGAAGCATATATTGGATTACAAGCAACTAGTCTCTTTAAATCGGATAATCATGACCTTGTCATATTATCCCGATGGTTGCAACCATTTTAGAGTACCAGTTCTGTATCCCTGCGTGATCATCATCTCCATATGACTGAAGTGATACTTCCATCTTGACATCAGACCCAATACACTACGATTCTCAATAAACCCAGAAGAGGCGTACACAGAACATGTTAAAGTCATGGAAGACCAAAACCAAAGCGTGTTAATTGTCGCAAGTACTAGCGATGTAAGTCTCAGGTTAAGACCAAATACACATACCCTGATGCGGATTCCCATAGACACATAGTCATACTACCAATGGTATTCCGCGGGGTCTATCCTGAGCGAAGCTGTTTCCGTACCATCAGTAAACACAACCTTCTATCACACTTGCATAAGTATCCAATACTTAAATATATGAGAACTATGCCGTTACGCTTCCATAACACGCACAAGTGCGATACTAGTATATTCCGCATTATCGATGTCCAGTCTTGATAATACTACGACTAGGGATAATTAAACCTTTATGGATTGATACTGTCTCATATCTTATAATCCGGAACTAATCATATGGACTTTTATCATTTATATATTTAAGTAATCAAATTACAAAATGATAAAATGCAATTTCATTGCTACATAATTAATTTGTACAAAAACCACAATGTCTTTTACAAATAGTGACGCTATGGGTCATAATTGTCTAACAATGTGATCTTTAACCTGAGACTTACGTCGCTATTACTTGCGACAATCAGTTTACTTTAGCATTGGTCGTCTGGAGCTTTAACATGTTCTGTGTACGCCTGTATTGGGTTTACTGAGAATCGTAGTGTATTGGATGTTATGTCAAGATTAGAGTATCATTTCAGTAATATGGAGATGATGGTCACACAGGATACAAAACTAGTACTCTTAAAGCTGCAGCTATCGAGATAGTATGACTAGGTCATGACTTCCTGATTATAGAGATTAGTTACTCAGGATCTGATATATACTTCGTACGGGGCAGACACAGAGCCAGCCCTAGGCCTAACATGTGACATCCAATACTGGATCGTATTACATATTACATAATATTAGTATTACTACGCCTTATACATATGATATTCCTCGGTGAATATTTTTGGAGAATTGGGTAGGCACGGTGCTTTGCTAGAAGCCAACCATGTCTTGTAAATCGGTGAGAACATGGTACGGGGTACGCACGTGTTCGGATAGTCCGATAACCGTATTTACTGCTAACATATCCAGGAATCTCTTGGGTCCCTTCCTAAAGATTCACCAATGACATTTGACTCAGATAGAATTAATCTGGGATTAATTATGAGAGAGAAAATTAATCTGGGATTAATTACGGTAAGAATTAATATGGGATTAACTTCTTATAGAAGAGAGAACGTGATTAATTTAGAATTAATCGATAAAATAAATTTAATAGTTAAATTGGATTTTTCTATTTTATTTATTTATTTGTGGCTAAAATAATATATCGGATATATTAATTGAAATCGGATTTCAATACGAAATTAAAATTGGATATTAATTCGGGCGATCGAATTAATTTAAAATTAATTCGAAAGCGACTATCGTAATAATTTTGCGAGGCATAATTATTTAATTAAATTGGAATTAATTATGGCGCGACGGAAAATTCTTTTAATTGGAATTAAATGAACCCGATAAAATTGCCCGTGACTTTGCGTGTGTCTTTTTGTGTTTTGGGAACACAAAATATCTTTGACTTTGGTGGGACCAAGTCAAGTTGTGTGTTGAAGAAGCCAACTCAAATTTTGAATTTAAAATGTGGTGGGACCACATGACTTACATCAAAGGTCTATTGTTGATGTAAGTAGTTGGCTTAAAATTAAATGCATCATTTAACACACAACCACCAAATTTTGGAAACAACACACTCTCATTTCTTCTTTTACACATTGCCGATTTCTTCTCTTATTCATTGTGAAATTTTGCTTCAAAATTTCAACAAAGCTAGCACTTGGAGGAGTCAAATTAGGTGATAGGGAAACTCACCCAAGGAACAAACAACACCACAACAAGCTTGAAACTTCATTCAAATAGGAAATTTTTGAAAATTCTCCATTTAACAATGTAAGTGATTCCGCCACTTTTCTTGTTATTTCACACATATAATCACATTTACGATCTTGTGGCATGTCTTAGAGACTAACAATGGTATCTAAAGCCTTGCTAAATATGATTTTGAAAACTAGGGTTCATAAACTTTAATTAGTAATTTTTGCTTGGATCATGAAAATTCAAAATTGAGTTGTTGGTTGATGTTAGATGATGATAACTTAGAGTTGTGCATTGTTGGATTGTTGAAAAATTGATTGGATCAAATTTCTCTAATTCCCTTAGGTTGGCTGAAACTTACCATAGATTAACTCATGGTGATTTTTAAATTTTGACACTTGGATGTGTTAATGGCATGATATATATGTTGAATGTTGATTTAATTGGATTGGAATCAAATTGGATATTAATTTCTTGTCATTGCCGTGAGTTAGCATGCTTGTTGGAGACTTGATTTTGCTTCAATTTGTGTTGGACATGAATTGGAACGATAAGTATGATTAATTAATATTTTGGAAATGTTAGATTAATTAATTAGTTATGTTAATTACACTTAAAATGGATTAATGTAATATTTGGAATATTGTATTAATGTAAATTAGTCCCTAAAATACTAAATGGGCTAATTTGGTTATATTTGGATTAATGGGCTTAGTTGGGCCAAGTTTGGTTGTAGACAATTGGGTTAGATCCAATTGGGCCTAAACTATTTCCATAAAAGTCCAAAATATGACTTTTCTGCCTTTTATAATCTAATTGGGCCTAATGGGCCAAAATTATTTTATGGCATAGGGTATTCCTAAATGGGCCAAGGCATTATGGGTTTGATCCATAATAGCCAAAAGTCCATGCCTAAAGAATTAATTAAAGCCCATTGGACCTAATAAAATTGGCATTTGATGCTAAATGGGCCTTTGAGACCATTTGGATTGGATTTGGAATCCAAGTCTAAAAGGGCATTATTATAATAAAATAAGTGTAATTGTTTAATTTGAAATTGAATTAGTATTGAATGTAATTTAAATTGGATTTAATATTGTAGTTCGATATAATTCAAGAATACTTACTTTGAGTATTTATTCTTAAACGAGTTGGACTCGCGCAAATCAAATCATTGTATGAACATTGGATGGATTACATTGATTGACAACATGCTATGTGTGAATGCTTGGATGTATTTGTTTGAATAATGTATATCAGATGGATATTAGATGGGTGGGGGAATTTTGAAAATTATTGTAAATATTGTATTCATTTGAAATTGGACCTGCGTGTCCAGCCTATCACCTCTTATTCTCATTGTATTTCTCTTCTCACCAATTCCCCTCAATGTAAATGAGGTTTCTTATAGTATTATGTAATTGGGTATATAAAAGAATGTAAAGTGCTAGCTGGAGAGAGGAAAAGAAAAGAGAGAGATTTGTTCTAGGAACAAAATGTATATGAATATCCATTCGCATATCATTATTATATTTATCTCACCTTATTGTGCTTTTAGTATGCATGTTTAAGGGTGTATGATGAGACCTTATCAAAGATAATAAGTTGGTTTTCAATTTACGAAAACGCCCTCGCATTTAATATTAAGCGTTTCCTTCCATTGAGTGGTTATCTCTCAAGATCCAAGATTGTTTTTGATTTGTTGGCCAAAGTCAAGATCATTGTCTATCGCGGATGTGTTTGAACCATGAAAGCTTTATTAATATCGCATGTCTTGGGCAGTTGTGACTTGTTGGCCAAAGTCAAGGTCACTCTTGTTCATCGACGTGGATTACGAAGCTTTCCCACTGTCAATGAGTCGCGCTTAACTGGAATCATTAAGCTTGTTGAGCCAATGCCAAGGCTTAGTTGATTCAGAGGAAATAGGTTAGGAAATATATTAGATATATATTTCAGACTTGGATGTCCACCTACCGGATCTAGGAATTGGATGAGATCCAATTGATCTTAGAGAACTACCTAGTTAAATTTTATACAGTTTGTTGGCCAAAGTCAAGGTTGTGTATTATTTAACGGGATCCTAGCCCACTAGTAAACTGTTAGTGTTCCTAGAACATGCCATGGGATCTCTAAGCGTGATTCATGTGTGAATAAAATCAAAAATAAGTTGCGGAGGACTTACATTGATCGGTTGAGTTCAAAACGTTTTCTTGGATGATGGAAGCTCCAAGCCCTCTTAGCTGTTCCAAACTCATGGTGAGTCTCCCTATCACCTTCCTTTGACTCCTTAAAGTGCTAGCTTACAAGAATTTTGCAACAAAACTCTATTATAGAGAAATGAAGCTCACGGTTTTGCTAAGGAAGAAAAGAGAAGATGCTGTGAATAGTAACAAGCTTACACTTCCAAAGTTTGACTTGGCTTTATATATTAGGTTGGTGTGTAGGATTTGGTTTGAGTGTAGAAAAAGCAATCCCAAGCTTTTACTGAACCAATTACCAAATTCCATCAAGTGTCAAACATATTGATGTAAGTTGGTGGGCCCCACTTCAAATTCCAAATTTAAGTCGGACAATCCAACACGCAACTTCGCTCGGGCCCGTATTCGTTTAATTTCGAATTAAACAAATTTGTCGTTGCAACTTAATTAAATCCAATTTAATTAAATAATAATGCCTCGCAATATTATTACGTAAGTCGCTTACGAATTAATTCTAAATTAATTCGTGTGCCCGAATTAAAATCCAATTTTAAATTCGCTTTGAAATCTAATTTCATTTAATATATCCAATATATTATTTTTGCCCAATTAAATAAATTAAAAAGTAAAATCCAATTTAACTATTAAATTTACTTTGCCGATTAATTCCAAATTAATTGCGTTCTCTCTTCTAATCGAATTAATCCCAGATTAATTCGTGCCGTAATTAATCCTAGATTAATTTTCTCTCTCTCATAATTAATCCAAGATTAATTCTGTTCGAATCAAATTTCATCGGTGAATCTTTGGGAGGCGACCCAAGAGATCCCTGGATATGTTGGCAGTAAATACGGTCATCGAACTATCCGAACACGTGAGTACCAGGTACCACGTTCTTACCAATTTACAAGACATGGTTGGCTTCTAGCAAAGCACCGTGCCTACCCAATTCTTCAGAAATATTCTTTTAAGGAATACATAATCTATATCAGGCGTAGTATACTAAGTATTGCGTATTACGATCCAGTATCAGATGTCACATGCTAGGCCTGGGGCTGGAGTTGTGTCTGCCCCGTACGAAGCATATATCGGATCACTAGCAACTGGTTTCTTTATGATCGGAAAGTCATGACCTAGTCATACTTTCCCGATGGCTATAGTAATATAGAGTACCAGTTCTGTATCTCTGAGTGATCATCTTCTCCATATGACTGAAGTGATAGTTCCATCTTGACATCACACCCAATACACTACGATTCTCAATATACCCAGAAGAGGCGTACACAGAACCTGTTAAAGCCCCGACGACCAAAACCAAAATGTACTGATTATCGCAAGTATTAGCGATGCAAGTCTCAGGTTAAGGCCATATACACCTACCCTGATTCGGATTCCCATAGACACATAGACATACTACCAATGGGATTCCGAGGGGTCTATCCAGAGCGAAGCTGTTTCCGTACCATCGGTAAACAGAACCTCATATTACACTTGCATGAGTATCCAATACCCAAATATATGAGAACTATGCCGTTACGCTTCTATAACACGCATAAGTGTAATACTAACCTCTTCCGCATTATCGATGTCCAGTCTCGATAATACTACGACTAGAGATATTTAATGATTAAACCTTAGTGGATTATTACTGTCTCATATCTTATTAATCCGGTACTAATCATATGGACTTTTATCATTTATATATCCAGGTAATCCAATTACAAATGATAAAAGGCAATTTCCTTTGTCACATAGTTAATTTTGTACAAGAACACCATGTTCTTTACAAAATAGTGATGCTATGGGTTATAATTATCCAAAAATCTCCCACTTGGCCTATAGCCAATCACTCTAGTGTCCAACACTTGAACTATATACGGGTCGCTCAAACTTCTGCTGAGAAACAGCTTTCGTCAGCGGATTTGCAAGGTTATCATCTGATGCGATTTATTCGATCATCACATCGCTACGATGTATTATCTGACGAATCAGATGAAATAGTTGAAGTACATACTTGGACCGTTGATGAGACCACCGTTCTTTAGCCTGTGCTGTAGCCCAGCTCAGCTGCTAACAGAACTACTCCTAATCCAATTAGGAATTTATAGATCCAAAATGCTTCTTTTGCTGCCTCAGCTGCAGTAATATTCCGATTTTATTGTTTAATCAGCAACAATATCTTGTTTGGAAGATTTCCAGCTCACTGTTCCGTTATCCAAACTAAATATGTACCCTTATTGTGACTTACAGTCGTCTTTATCGGTTTGGAAACTTACAGCGGTGAACCCAGTCACCTCAATTCTCTTCTCTCCATATTCTCAGAAAGCATCCTTAGTTCATCCAAGATACTCAAGGATGTTCTTGTAGGAAACGCTTTCCTCGCGCAGCGGAAGCGTCTTAGGCACACGGATCGAACTTGAAATTTTTTTCTGCTTTCCCCTTCCTTTGGCCGAATGCAACCAGTGAGTATACTGAAATTTTGCTTCTGTTTCAGACAAGATTTCAGCCCCAGAATAGCCTCGAAACAGTCCCTGAATAGCCGCCAAACTGCAGTGAAATAACGGACTGTTTTGGACCCGTTACACAACAGAACTGCACACAAATTAGCCCCTAATATGCGTGAACTGCAAGGATATGTTAGGTCTGATTTATCACTCAAAATACAGCCACAATAAAGTCCTAAAAGGTTCCCTAGGTGTTTTCCAAAATCCCGAATTAAAACGAAAACAAACCGAGCCCCAAATCAATCAAGCAAGGTGCGGCAATGAGGTAATACCAAACCTCACTGCCGTGACCTATGAAAACAGAGGAAGAAGATGATTTCTTCGTCACCACAAACTCTTCTGTGCTATGACTCGTAACCAACGGAAAGTAGTGTGGGCTACACTCACAAAACAAATCCCTAAACGATTTAGAGATTTAATCACACACTTAGTATATTTTTCTTATTTTGTTTTTCAATGGAGTTTTTCAACTTTTGAGAGAATGGAGAAGATCAAGAAGAAGGTGGATAGGGTTGCAAGAGTGAGAGCAAAAAGAAAATCAAATTTTATTTATATACTTAGGTCAATTTGTTTTCAAAACAAAACAACCAATCCTCTCCCCATATGGTGAAAATCGGCCAAGGCTATGAATTAGTTCAAATTTTGTAACATCAAATTTTAATTACCATTATTAAAAAGATGTTATAAAATTGAATAAGCAATTAACCATATTGAAAGTCATAACTTCCAATAATAATGCTAAGGAATATTTTGTTTCCAAAATAAACTAATTCTATTCCTATTCAAGCCTTGTATTTTCGGCTATTGCAAGATATAATAGTTAATTTTTCATTTAATTTTGTAACAACTCATTTACTTACCTTTAAGCAAATATATGTTACAAATGTGAATAGTAAATATCCATTTAAATGAATTAACCACCAAAGTAATACCAAGGGTTTCCAAAACCTATAAATATGAAATTCCAACTTTAGCCTTCATTTAAATTATATCATATATAATTTAATTATTAATAGTAAATAATTATCATATAATCATTTATTATACAAATCATACATTAACTTTTAACATATAGTTCCAAGTGTCACATAATTAATATTATTAATCATATTAATAATATTTATTCTTTTGTAAGTATATAATTGGACTATCCAATTATACTGAATCCGCTATAGTATATTGAGCTAGCACGGGGACCAAATGGACCTACGGTTCCGAGCTCCAATAATCTCAAAATATTAATTAAGCTCTTAATTAAATATTCTGAATTATTAACTTCGGGTTATTCCACTAAAAACCCGAAGTTGCACTCTCGTTGCCGCAGATGATATATTAAGCCGAACCAAGTCGGTGTCCATCGATTTAGTCATTACATACGAATTGACCCTTCACGAGTATCTCGTAATTAGAGTCGGGTCATAATGTCCGTTATACCTCTATAATTATTTTTACCTTAAGTACCATTGATTCTCTAATGAACGATTTATTCATAACTCTTATGAATTTTAATATTTCTATTCGTAATAGAAAGACTTGAGCGCTCAAATCGTTCAAGCATCGAATCAACCCTTAAGAAAGATACTCCTCTACTTCTCACAAGAAGGAGGGAACTCTATGTCTATGTAAAACGTTCCCAGCTACACAACAGACCATGCCCCCAAAGTACGTAGCTATTGGTCGGGACTACTACACCAACCTCACATTTGTAAATCAAAGGACATAGCCTGCCATACAGGAGTTCGTAGTATACTCAGGATTAATATCAATCTATATATGACCATCTAGTAGATCGAAATGACTTTCTTAGTTTAACGGATATTATAAGAATGTCATTTCCATCTGGGTTCAGTCCTATATGATCACATCATACAAGGTGCCTCCATTCTCATGTCTCTACATGGACGATCTGGATCAGGATTGCCATAAAAATATAGAATGGACCGCAACTATAGATAAACCACAAACAAAGTACCCGTTTTGTTTGCTCTTTATGGACTATTTAAGATTACTAACTTCAGACTTAAATCCTCTTGTGTATGACACTCATACACTAAGTCTGAAGGAACATAAGTAATCTAGGCTATTTAAGATGATATATAATATGCGAAAATTAAACAAACAATTTGATAAATGAATAATGCATCGTTTTATTTCAAAACATATAAAACCGTTTACATCACTTGTAGCTCTAGGGCATACATTCCAACAGTTCTTTACTTCAATCCAGTGGCCATCACCTGGATTGGCCTGATTGTGACTGCATATGCTCAAAGCATATGAGACATCAGGTCGCGTACATTTTACATAACATACGAGCTCTGGGAGAGTGTCAGCAGCTTTCTAGATCTATCCCAGTAGATCTTTATTCCTAGGATAAAGCATGCTTCTCCCAGGTTTTTCATGGAGAATTTTAATGAAAGCCAAGCTTTCACTGATTATAGTATGGGAATGTTATTGCCAAGAAGCAATACATCATCAATGTATAGGACAGAGATTGTCAGTGCGCTCCCACTACCCTCTTATATACACAAGAATCATCTTTGTTTTGAATGAAACCATATACCATTATGATCTCATCAAAACTTTGGTTCCAAGAACGCAATGCTTGCTTCAATCCATAAATGGATCGATTAAAGTTGCAAACCTTGTTTGTATGTTTAGGCACGATAAAACCGTCAGGATTTTGCATACAAACATCCTCCAAAAGATTTCCGTTAAGAGAAGCGGTTTTGCCGTTCAGCTGTTGTAGTTCATAAACGAAATATATAGCATTAGCAAGCATTATCCGAATGGATTTAATCATGGCAACATGTGAAAAAGTTTCATCGTAATCGATAATATATCGTTGACGATACCCTTTCTGTACAAGCCTAGCTGCGTACATTTGTATGTTGCCATCCATGTCTGTCTTCCTTGAAGACCATTTGCAACCAATAGGTTTAACGCCTTTTGGTGCATCAACCAGTATCCAAACAAAGTTCATATACATGGAATCCATTTCGGACTTCATGGCACTTTGCCATAAAAGGAGTCGATACCTTGTATCATTTCCTCATACGTAGTCGGTTCGTCTTCCTCAATAAGATTAATATCTACATGAGGTGAGATCAGAAACCCATACCTACCAGATTGTTTTCTGACTCTCTTCGACATACGCGGTTCTTGTGTATTCGAAGATTGTGGTTCAGATTCATCCCTGATGAACTGTTCATGTTCCGTATGGGATCGGTGCCTTGAATAGTATCACTCTGATTTTCATCGAGTTTTACTTTCTTCCCCCTTACCACTGCATATTGGAATTCCTCTTAGGAAAACCGCATGGAGAGCAACAATTACATTGTTCTCTTGTGAGTTGTATAAGTACTATACTTTTGTTTCCCTAGGATAACCTACAGATAGGCACTTATCCGATTTGGGTTCTAGTTTGGTACCATCCTAACGTATGCCCAGCATTCCCAAATCTTCAGGAATGAGAAACTCGGTTTCTTTCTTGCTCATATATAATATGAAGTCTGTCTAACAGATTTTCATGGAACCTTATTCAAAATAAGTATTGCACTATTTAATGCGTATCCTCATAAGGAAAATGGTAGCTCAGATCGACTCATCATTAACCTTACTATGTCCAACAAAGTTCGGTTTCTCCGTTCGGACACACCGCTCAATTGAGGTGTTCGAGGAGGAGTCCACTATGAAAAAATACCATACTATTTCAAGTAATCTTGAAACTCATATGTTTAAGTATTATCCACAATGGTCTGACCGTAATGTTTTAATACTTTTACCGGTCTATTTTTCTAGTTCGTGTCGAAACTCTTTCAATTTCTCAAAAGTTTCCGACTTGTGTTTCATAAGATACACATAACCATAATGCGATGCCACATCCGTAAAGGTTACGAAGTATTCATATCCATCTCTAACCTAGCTAGACATTAGCCCACTTACGTCACTATGAACGAGGGCTAATAGATCGGTGGCACTTGCACCTTTACCATTAAAAGGTGTTTTAGGCACTTTGCCTAATAAACAAGATTCGCAGACATCATTTGAATTAGGATCAAATCCATCCTAGTATCCATTCTTCGAAAGTGTGTATATACAAGTCTTGTTAATGTGTTCCAGCCGACAATGCCACAAATAATTCTCATCTGATTTACTCAGTTTGAGCTTTTTGTTTGATATTTTATATGTTTGAGATTCATTTATATTCTAAATATAAATACGGTTATTCACATCTAATCTGTATATCTCAATATCATCTTTATAAACAAAACAGCTTGTGTTCTGCAACATAAAGGTATACCCGCAACAGGTTAAACTAGATATAGAGATAATGTTTCTATTCAAACTAGGTACATTATAACAGTCTCCTAATTCAAGTACATGCCCCAAGGCAGTTCCAAAACTTAGGTTTCTATGGTTAAAACAGCGACTCTTGTCTCGTTTCTGACTCACAGGTCGATCTCATCCGAAGCTAGTCTCCTGCTAATCAGTAGATTTTGCACATCAGTACATATATTTATGTACCACATCCAGTATCTAAAATCCAATTTTAAATCCAGCTGTAGACATGTTTATAACAAACATACCTGAAGCCGGAGCCTTGTCCCACCTTCACTTCCTTTATGTCTGCCTTGTCCATATGACAGTCACGCTTCCAGTGACCCTGTTTGTCACAAGTTAGGCATACATCTTGTGATATGTCCTTTGTCTTCCCAGAAGACAGTGACGATTTAGCCTTGCCCTTTTCTTCACACCCCCAGAAGTCTTCGGCCTAGCTTTGGCCTTCTGGAATGTCGAAGTAAGATGCGCCTTGCACTTCTTGCCTTTTAGAAGCTCTGGCTGTGCTTCCTTGAGCATAGCCATTAACTCTCCAAGAGTTCTCTCTTGGTTCATAATGAACCCACCCCAGCATTCGGGCAGAGACTGTAAGATCAAATCTTTGGAAGTCTCGACCTCGTAGGTAATGCCCAGCTAACCTAGCTGTTCGATGTCAGCAATCATCAGCGACACCTAGTGCTCAACAGATGTACCCTCTGACATACACGAGCGTAAGAGCTTCTTTTGCAAATCGTACTTTTAAGATCTATGGTTAGATCTATGAAGATCCTTTAATTTCAACATCATGGTATAAAGATCTAATCCTTAGTTCTGACGATGAAATTAAGGAGTCATTGCGGCAAGCATAACAGATTGAGCACTAAAGTTATCATCACGATGAGTCTTCCTAAGCTCATGCTCTACTATTTTCTCAACTCCGGGCTCAGGCCCAAGAGGTTTCTCTATCCAATAGAGTAACTTCTCAGCTCCCAGGATTATCCTGAGATTCTTTTCCCAATCTGGAAAATTAAATCGTTAAAGACATTTTCACCCAGGATTATGTCCTTTGACGCTAACCTTTCAAGTCACCTTGATTGTTATAGTCCAACTATCCAATCAATGATTTCGGGTACAATCTAATGTAATGATTACTATAGTCTAACTATATAATTAACTATAATTTGATTGTTTACTTTCAAATGTATTGATTACTATAGTCCAAATATACAACCAACTATAAATGAAGTAGTTTGAATACAATCCAATTGTTCAATTAAAACAACAATTGAATATTAGTCCAACTAATATATATTTATAATTAATGACGAAAAAAATAAAATGAGCGCGTATTGGCAAGTATCTAAACGAAATTGCAAATTTAATATTTGCTCCCACTATTTTTCGGCGAGCCTCTAACCCTCTGTGGAGTACTCGGGAAACCTAGTTTCCTAGTGGGCTAGGATCCCGTTAAAAGATACACAACCTTGACTTTGGCCAACAAGCTGTATAAAATTTAACTAGGTAGATCTCTAA
Organism: Zanthoxylum bungeanum; assembly: GCA_019454045.1. Classification (NCBI taxonomy): domain Eukaryota; kingdom Viridiplantae; phylum Streptophyta; class Magnoliopsida; order Sapindales; family Rutaceae; genus Zanthoxylum; species Zanthoxylum bungeanum. Next base: position 142,069 of record SKCR01000131.1, read on the forward strand.
GATCAATTGGATCCCATCCAATTCCAAGATCCAGTAGGTGGACCTCCAAGTCCGAAACATATATCTAATATATGTAAATATATCCAATATATTTTCTAACCTGTTTCTTCTGAATCAACTAAACCTTGGCTTTGGCTCAACAAACTTAATGATTCCAGTTAAGTGTGACCCATTGACAGTGGGAAAGCTTCGTAATCGAAGTCGATGAACTAGAAGTGACCTTGACTTTGGCCAATAAGTCATAACTGCCCAAGACATACGATATGGAACAAAGCTTCGCGGTTTAAACACATCTGCAATGGACAAAGGTCTTGACTTTGGCCAACAAACCAATGCCAATCTTGGATCTTGAGAGAGAACCACTCAATGGAAGGAAAAATGCTTAATATTGAATAAAGGTTTTTCGTGTAAATTGGCAACCAATTTATTATCTTTGATTAGGTCTCATCATACACCCTTAAGCATGCATTCTAAAAGCATAATAAGGCGCGAAATAAATTAATAATGATATGCGGATGGATATATAAAACAATTTGTTCCTAGAACAAATCTCTCCCTTTCCTCTCTCCCGCTATCACTATTCATACTTCTACGCAATTACATAATACTTCTAAAGAAACATTATTTACATTGAAGGGAATTAGTGAGAAGAGAAATACAATGAGAAAAGAGGTAATAGGCTGGACTCACAGGTACAATTTAAATAAATTCTAAATTTATTACAACAATTTCCAAAATTACCATCACCCATCTAATATCCATCTGAGATACATTATTCATACAATACATCCAAGTATTCACACAAAGCATGTTATTCAATCAATCTAATCCAATTAATTAATCTTTGATTAATGACCATCCAATATTCAAACAATGATTTGATTTTCGCGAGTCCAACTCGTTTAAGAATAAAAACTCAAAGTAAGTATTCTTGAATTATATCGAACTATAATTTTAAATCCAATTTAAATTGTATCCAATGCTAATTCATATTTAATTCCAAATTAAATAATTACACTTTTAATAGTGCCTTTTAGACTTGGATTCCAAATCCAATCCAATTGGGTCTCAAAGGCCCAATTAGTAGCCAATACTATTCAATTAAAGTCCAATGAGCTTTCAATTAATTCTTTAGGCATGGGCTTTGGCCATTATGGATCAAACCCAATATGTCAAGGCCCAAGTAGGAATCACCATATTGCCATAAAATCAATTTTGGCCCATTAGGCCCAATTAAATTATTTAAAGGCCCAATGTCATATTTTGGACTTTATGGAAATGGTTTAGGCCCAAATATGATCCAAGACCAAAATTTTGGCCCAACCAAGCCCATTAGCCCAAATACAACAAATTAAATTAATATATCATTCCAAATTACATATTAATTCAACTAAAGTGCAATCACCATAATTAATTAATTAACCTAATGTTTCCAAAACATCAATTTAATCTAATTAATCATGCATAATTCCCAAATTCATGTCCAACACAAAATTGGGGCAAAATCAATTCTCCAATAACATGCATAACTCACGGTATTAACAATAAAAAATCATTCAATTTGATTTCAATCCACTTTAAATCAACATTCAATATTTCTATCATGCCAATTAACACATCCAATTGCTAATTTTCAAAAAATTACCATGAGCAATTCCTAGGGTGTATTCAGCCAAGGTATAGATTTTAGGGAAAATTAATCTAATCCATTTTTCACAAAATCAATCATGCATAACTCCAAGTCATCATCATTCAACCATGTCCAAACAACCAATTTAGGCATTTACAAGCTCCAAGCAAAAATCCCCAAATAGAGTCTATGAACCCTAGAAATTAAATCATGCTTAGATCTTGCTCTGATACCATTGTTAGTGTTCCTAGAACATGCCACAGGATCTCTAAGCGTGATTCGTGTGTGAATAAAATCAAAAATAAGTTGCGGAGGACTTACATTGATCGGTTGAGTTCAAAACTTTTTCTAGGATGATGGAAGCTCCAAGCCCTCTTAGTTGTTCCAAACTCATGGGTGAGTCTCCCTATCACCTTCATTTGACTCCTTAAAGTGCTAGCTTACAAGAATTTTGCAACAAAACTCCATTAGAGAGAAATGAAGCTCACGGTTTTGCTAAGGAAGAAGAGAGAAGATGCTGTGAATAGTAACAAGCTTACAATTCCAAAGTTTGACTTGGCTTTATATATTAGGTTGGTGTGTAGGATTTTGTTTGAGTGTAGAAAAAGTAATCCCAAGCTTTTACCGAACCAATTACCAAATTCCATCAAGTGTCAAACATATTGATGTAAGTTGGTGGGCCCCACTTCAAATTCCAAATTTAAGTCGGACAATCCAACATGCAACTTCGCTCGGGCCCGGGTTCGTTTAATTCCGAATTAAAAAAATTTACCGTTGTGACTTAATTAAATCTAATTTAATTAAATAATAATGCCTCGCAATATTATTACGTAATTCACAATACAAATTAATTCTAAATTAATTCGTTTGTCTGAATTAAAATCCAATTTTAATTCCGCTTTGAAATCTAATTTCATTTAATATATCCAATATATTATTTTAGCCCAATTAAATAAATTTTAACTATTAAATTTACTTTGCCGATTTATTCCAAATTAATCGCGTTCTCTCTTCTAATCGAATTAATCTCAGATTAATTCTTGCCGTAATTAATACTAGATTAATTTTCTCTCTCTCTCTCTCTCTCTTATAATTAATCCAAGATTAATTCTGTTCGAGTCAAATGTCATCGGTGAATCTTTGGGAGGTGACCCAAGAGATCCCTGGATATGTTGGCAGTAAATACAGTCATCAGACTATCCGAACACGTGAGTATCAGGTACCACGTTCTTACCAATTTACAAGACATGAATGGCTTCTAGCAAAGCACCGTGCCTACCCAATTCTCCAGAAATATTCTTTTAAGGAATACATAATCTATATCAGGCGTAGTATACTAAGTATTACGTATTACGATCCAGTATTGGATGTCACATGCTAGGCCTGGGGCTGGAGTTGTGTCTGCCCCGTACGAAGTATATATCGGATTACTAGCAACTAGTCTCTTTATGATCAGAAAGTCATGGACCTAGTCATACTTTCCCGATGGCTATAGCACTATAGAGTACCAGTTCTGCATCCCTGTGAGATCATCATCTCCATATGACTGAAGTGATACTTCTATCTTGACATCACACCGAATACACTACGATTCTCAATATACCTAGAAGAGGCGTACACAGAACTTGTTAAAGCCCCGGACGACCAAAACCAAAATATACTGATTGTCGCAAGTATTAGCGAAGCAAATCTCAGGTTAAGACCAAATACACCTACTGACGCGGAACTCACTTGGAGGATTAGGCCAAGCAAACCCCTCGCAACGGACATAACCCCAAGAACCGCGAATTTGATTTTGTAGGAACAAAACCCTTCCAAGGCCACAAAGAAGACCCACAAAGAACTTGTCTTTGAGAACCCTTAAGATGATTCCTTGAAGTGTTCTGCTAGCATGGAGACGCCACTAAGGTTGCCACACCTTAGATAAGTCGATTACATGAGATAAGGGGAATCTCTCCCTTAAGCAATTTAGGCAATAGCCAAGACTTCAAAATGAAGATGAAATTAGAAATTTGGTGATTAGCTTCTCATTAAGATGAAATGAGTTTAAATAGTACAATGAAAGAAACCCTAATGGGTGCAAAATGACCAAAACACCCTAAGTTACTAACTAATGGCTATTAAATGGCCATGCCCTTAATAGACATTTAATAACAAACACAAAGTCAAAAGAAACAAAGACTTAATCAATAACAAACAAAGACTTAATAAATAACTTTGCCAAAAAAGTCTAAAGTAAAAACACAAAATCATAAAAGTCAATAAATGTGGAAAACTTTTCCAAATTTGTCTAAAGTTGTTTCCTTGCACCAAAAGTCCTCCAAATTCGTGGTTTCCATGTATAAAGGCATAATGATGTGTCATTAACTCCAATAAGTCTTGTCTTGGCCGAATATTTAGTGTCGGGCTTGAATCGGCTTGATCCGTTAAAAATATACTCGGCTTCAAGATTGCTGGTGCGTTACTCTTGTATGACTTGGGTCAAGTGAAATAGCTTTGGACCTATTCCATTGAAGCCCTCATGTGACGCCAATATGCCCCAGAGTTTTCTGTCACACTTGACCATGACATTCTGCCCTAGCCCCGCCGTTGCGTCTCTGATATTCTTAGCTCTTTGGCGTGTGATTGGACCTATTGGAAATTACAAAGGATCTAATGTTACTTGAGTTGTTGGATTCATGTCATTCCCTCCCTCTTGAAAAAGATTCGACCTCGAATCTGTACCTGCATAAAAAAGAGTTAAGTCAGAAACATTAAATGTCGTAGACACATTATGCTCACCTTGTAAATCCAACTTGTATACATTGTCATTAATCCGTTCCAAGACTTGAAATGGACCATCCTCTCTCGGTTGTAGCTTGGATTAACGCTGTTCAGGAAATCTTTCCTTTCGCATGTGTACCCAAACCCAATCTCCAGGTTGAAATCCCACACGTTTTCTTCCCTTATTGGCATGCGAAGCATATTGTTCATTCTTTCGTTGTATGTGCTCTCTTGCTTTCTCATGTATGTGTTTCACCAAATCAGCTTTCTTTTTTCCATCTAACCCTGCATGCTCATCAACAGGCAATGGTAACAAATCTAATGGAGTTAGTGGTTGAAAACCATAAACAATTTCAAATGGTGAATAAGATGTGGAAGAATGAATGCTACGATTATATGCAAATTCAACAAAAGGCAAATAATCCTCCCAAGTTTTCAAGTTCTTAGAGACAATAGTACGCAATAACTGAGTCAAAGTCCTATTAACCACTTCAGTCTGTCCATCAGTTTGCGGATGACAAGTAGTAGAATACAAAAGTTTTGTTCCTAACTTACCCCATAAAACTTTCCAAAAGTGACTAAGGAATTTAACATCACGATATGAAACTATACTCCGTGGAATTCCATGGAGTCGTACCACTTCTCTAAAGAATAAGTCAGCAATGTTAGTGGCATCATCAGGTTTATGACATGCTATAAAGTGTGCCATCTTACTGAACCTATTAACCACTGTAAAAATGGAATCTCTACCATGCCTAGTCCTAGGTAAACCCAATATAAAGTCCATTGATACATCTACCCACGGCTCACTAGGTACATGCAATGGTGTATACAACCCATGATGCATAACCTTAGATTTAGCCTTTTTACAAATCAAGCATTTATCACACAAACGCTCAATATCTCTCCGCAATTTAGGCCAATAAAAATGTTCACTCAATACCCCTAAGGTCTTAGAAATGCCAAAGTGCCTCATTAAACCTCCCACATGCGCTTCTCTAACTAACAACTCACGCATACTACAAACAGGAATGCATAATCTATTCTCCCTAAACAGAAACCCGTCATGTTGATAGAATTTATTAAAGGTAGACTTTTCACATGCAGCATAGATGGCACTAAAGTCAGTATCATTTGCATAAAGTTCTTTAATAAATTCAAACCCAAGCATTCTTGCACTCAATGAAGTAAGTAAAGCATACATTCGCGATAGTGCATCAGCGTCAATGTTTTCCTTACCTTGTTTGTAGCGAATTACGTATGGAAATGTCTCAATGAAATCCAACCACTTTGCGTGTTGTTTGTTAAACTTACCTTGGCCCTTCAAGTGCTTCAATGATTCATGATCAGTATGGATCACAAATTCTCGAGGCCACAGATAATGCTGCCAAGTCTCAAGGGCTCTCACTAGCGCATACAACTCCTTGTCATATGTGGGGTACCTCAAAACTGCTCCATTTACCTTCTTACTAAAGTAAGCTATTGGTCACTTTTCTTGCATAAGAACAGCTCCAATGCCTATTCTAGATGAATCACACTCAATCTCAAATGTCTTTTCAAAATTGGGTAGCGCCAAAACTGGTGCACTACATAACTTCATTTTAAGATCCTGAAATGCACGCTCCTGCTCTTCTCCCCTTTTGAAACCAACAGTTTTCTTCATTACTTCATTCAGTGGTGCAGCAATACTACTGAAGTCTTTAACAAATCTGCGGTAGAAGCTTGCTAATCCATGGAAGCTTCTAACTTCTGTCACTGTCGTTGGTGTAGGCCAATCCTGAATCGCCTTCACCTTCTCTACATCAACTTCGATGCCATCTGTACTTACAACAAAACCAAGAAAAACAATCCTATCCATACAAAAAGTGCACTTACCACAGTTAGCATATAGTTTTTCCTGTCTCAACACTTCAAGAACATGCTTCAAATGTGTAACATGCTCATCTAATGTTTTACTGTAAACTAAGATGTCATCAAAATAAACTACAACAAACTTACCTATAAAAGCACGCATAACATGATTCATCAATCTCATAAATGTGCTAGGTGCGTTTGTAAGACCAAATGGCATAACTAACCATTCATACAAGTCATACTTGGTCTTAAATGCAGTTTTCCACTCATCTCCCTCTCTCATGCGAATTTGATGGTATCCACTATTTAAATCAATCTTACTAAAAATTTTGGAACCATGCAATTCATCCAACATGTCATCTAGTCTAGGAATAAGGTGACGATACTTTACCGTTATATTGTTGATCGCTCGACAATCAATGCACATAAGCCACGACCCATCTTTCTTAGGAACTAGAAGAACTGGTACCGCACATGGACTTATACTTTCTCTATCATACCCTTTCTCCATCAACTCCCTCACTTGCTTCTGAAGTTCCTTCGTCTCCTCCGGATTGCTTCGGTAGGCTGGTCTATTGGGAATGACTGCGCCAGGTAAGAAATCTATCTGGTGTTCAATACCTCTAATGGGTGGAAGCCCACTAGGAATGTCCTCTGTCAGCATATCACTGAATTCCTGCAAAAGAGATGAAATGGACACATGAAGAAAAGGGTCAGTGTTAGAAATACAAATACGGTGTTCCTTGTAGACCAACAAAAGCATAAGCTTGCTAGCCTTAAAAGCTTTCCTTGCTTCACATTCACCCATGTAAAATATATTTTTCACTCGCCCTTTTGTTTCCCCCTTAAGTTCACTCACACTCCCCTTGGAAACACTCACAGACTTTGCCTTATTTTCCTTACTAGGTTCGGTCACACTCCCCTCACGTGTTTTCCCCAAGGCTGTGTTTGCACTCTCAATCTCTCAATCTCTCTCAAGTTGCAACTTGACTTGATCCTCGTGGACTTGCTTTGGTGTGAGTGGGTACAATGTATTTCCTTTATGTTGAAAGGAATACTTATTCTTGAACCCATCGTGAATAACTTTCCTATCAAACTGCCACGGCCTGCCCAAAATAATATGTCCTGCATGTATCGGTATCACATCACATAGGACATCATCCGTGTATAGCCCAATGGTAAAGCTCAATAACACCTGCTTTGTCACCTTTATCTCGCTACAATCATTTAACCACTGCAACTTATAAGGCTTGGGATGCTTCAAGCAATCTAATCCCAACCTCTCAACTAAAGCCGTACTTGCGACATTAGCACAAATGCCCCCGTCAATGATCATACTACACCCTTTACCATTCACACGGTATCTGGTATGAAATATGTTCTCCCTCTGTTGATCACTCTCATCCTCAACAATTTGTGCACTCAAAACATGCTTGACAACTAAAGACAAGTTATCCAGCGGGTATGCAGCTCCCTCTTTGTCACTAGTATCCTCAATCTCAGGCTCATCATCATCAACCTCAACCTCACTGTCAGTAGAATGTACTTCACCACTCTTCTTATCAATCACTAAGGTGTGCCTGTTGGGGCACTGTGAAGAATAGTGTCCCATGCCCAAACACTCAAAACACTTGATGTCATTTTTCTTTGGTGTTGTACCTTCAGGTTTCGTTCTAGCCTTGCTTAGTTCTGCAACTTCTTTACCCTTGGCACCTAGTTCAGCCCTTAGCTTGTTAAAGCCTCCATCTCGTTGATCATTAGGAACCCATTTCCCCTTCCATGTAGAAGTAGTCTGAGTACCAAATCTGGATGTAGACTTCTTCTTGAGTTGCCTTTCTACCTTGACAGCCATGTGAATCATATCCTCCAAATCAACATAATGATGCAACTCCACCATGTTGGCAATCTCTTTGTTCAAGCCCCCTAAAAACCGTGCCATAGTAGCCTCTGCATCCTCCACTACATTCACTCTGATCATGGAAACCTCCATCTCAGTATAATAATCCTCTACACTCTTGGTCCCCTGATACAAATGTTGTAGTTTCTGATACAACTCTCAGTAGTAATGGCTGGGTATAAATCGTTTCCTCATGAGACCTTGAAGTTCTTCCCATGTCCGAATTGGCCTCTCATAATTACTCATTCGGTTGGTGACAATCTGATCCCACCAAATCATAGCATAATCTGTGAATTCCATGACTGCTAGATTGATATTCTTCTCATCTGAGTAATGATGACAATTGAAAATCAATTCTATTTTCTTCTCCCACTCTAAATATGTTTCTGAATCATTCTTGCCTCAGAAGTTTGGTATCAACATCACCATGTCTACCGTAATCCCTCCTGTCATAATCCTCACGCCTGTCATCAAATGCACCTTTACCATCAAACTGCCTATCCCTCCTATCATTCCTCATATCAAACCTCCTATTAGGCCTCCTATCAGGCCCTGGCCGAAATCTCTCCTTCACATCATTAAGATCATCAGAATCATCAAACTCATTTTCAGCTTCTTCTTCATCTGGTGGTACCCGTTGTGGTGCCACATTCTGAGGTGGTGGTATATGTCGAGGTGGTGGTCTGGGAACACTGCCTGTTCGATTACTCTCTACTTCCCTGGATAACTTATCGAAAGCAGCATTCATGTTTTCCATCATATCCATGAATTTCCTTTCTAAAGCCTCAAGTTTCTCATCCACTGTCAAACTAGTACCTGCCATCTCAAAGCTTCAACAAACAGATTAGAAGTAACAATATGTGAAAATAATTAGATATCCTCACAAACTCACAATCTCACAAGCTCACGTGTTTACACTCAAATATGTATCACTCCACTCGTGTTTACACTCAATGTGTATCACTCCACTCTTGTTTACACTCAATATGATGTGAATATGACTTACCCAAAGTTCACAACAATGTGTAATCTTCAAGCTAGCATAAACAACAAGAACCAATAATGTATATAGGGTAGGTGGAATAATGCGAATAAGAATAGTAATCACGAAGACTCAATCAAAGAAACTTAAGCTAAAGAGAATGAAATAAGAAAAAAAAATGAGTTAGCGAAATGCGCAAACAAACAAGCAAGCACTCAATGTGACACTTAGCCAATCTTGTAATCACTCTCTACTGTTTTGTCTCACTTACTCTTTTTTTTTACTCTTTTCTCTTTTCACTCCTTTCTTTTGCCTCTCACACTCACAAGTGTATACAAAGCAAATGAAATACAATGCAAATATCAATATTTCAAGAGGTAGCAAGTAAAACTTGCTTGGATATACACGAAATTAGTGCAAATTTGGTGCAGTCAACCTCACTTCACTTGATTCTTCAACATTAACAACACAAATCAGCAAAGGTACACTATGTATAACTCACAACAATTATCAAATTCATGCATTTCAATTTGTTTCATCATTCATTCACTCACTTTCATCACCAATGCACTCAAACACTCTTTCTTTTCACTCAAACTCACTAGATTGCACTAAGATCACAGGAATGCAAATAAGCAAGTTCACGCAAATGCCAAGATGAATGATGTCAATTATGATTTTTTTGCAAAGTTGATATGAATAATACCTATGGAAACAACACTAATTGCACGTATTCAACAATAGAAAGACAAGATATGTCAATAAATCTCACATAGTCAAATCTGACCTGATTTTTTTTTTTTTCAAATCTGACTTGATTCCTTTTTTTTTTAACACAAATAACTTAATAACAATATTGAACACGTCCTAGTAACATACAATTAACAAATAAACACTTGATTTAAGTAAAGAAAATAAAGCTATAATTTTGACTCAAAGACCGAAACTAGAACATGAAGAAATACTCATGATCAATCAAAAACACACAAAGGCATAATGTTATTCATGCTATTTTGATCACAAAACAACAAGAAACAACAAGAAACAACAAGATCCAACAAAAACTAAGAATCAAGATGAAAAAGTATCTTGATGACCAACAAACACAATAAAGACTAAATAAAAAAAAAACACAAAGTAAAGATAGAAAAATCAGACCTTGGAACCCTAGCTCTGATAAAAAATGACGCGGAACTCACTTGGAGGATTAGGCCAAGCAAACCCCTCGCAACGGACAGAACCCCAAGAACCGCAAATTTGATTTTGTAGGAACAAAACCCTTCCAAGGCCACAAAGAAGACCCACAAAGAACTTGTCTTTGAGAACCTTTAAGATGATTCCTTGAAGTGTTCTGCTAGCACGGAGACGCCACTAAGGTTGCCACACCTTAGATAAGTCGATTGCATGAGATAAGGGGAATCCCTCCCTTAAGCAATTTAGACAATAGCCAAGACTTCAAAATGAAGATGAAATTCGAAATTTGGTGATTAGCTTCTCATTAAGATGAAATGAGTTTAAATAGTACAATGAAAGTGCAAAATGACCAAAACACCCTAAGTTGCTAACTAATGGCTATTAAATGGCCATGCCCTTAATAGACATTTAATAACAAACACAAAGTCAAAAGAAACAATGACTTAATCAATAACAAACAAAGACTTAATAAATAACTTTGCCAAAAAAGTCTAAAGTAAAAACACAAAATCATAAAAGTCAACAAATGTGGAAAACTTTTCCAAATTTGTCTAAAGTTGTTTCCTTGCACCAAAAGTCCTCCAAATTCGTGGCTTCCATGTATAAAGGCATAATGATGTGTCATAAAGTCCAATAAGTCTTGTCTTGGCCGAATATTTAGTGTCGGGCTTGAATCGGCTTGATCCGTTAAAAATATAATCGGCTTCAAGATTGCTAGTGCGTTACTCTGGTATGACTTGGGTCAAGTGAAATAGCTTTGGACCCACTCTATTGAAGCCCTCATGTGACGCCAATATGCCCCGGAGTTGTCTGTCACACTCGACCATGGCCTTCTGCGCTAGCCCCGCCATTACGTCTCTGATCTTCTTAGCTCTTTGGCGTGTGATTGGACCTGTTGGCAATTGCAAAAGATCTAATGTTCCTTGAGTTGTTGGATTCATGTCACCTACCCTGATTCGGATTCCCATAGACACATAGTCATACTACCAATGGGATTCCGAGGGGTCTATCCAGAGCGAAGCTGTTTCCGTACCATCGGTAAACAGAACCTCCTATTACACTTGCATGAGTATCCAATACCCAAATATATGAGAACTATGCCGTTACGTTTCTATAACACGCACAAGTGTAATAGTAGCCTATTCCGCATTATCGATGTCCAGTCTTGATAATACTACGACTATGGATATTTAATGATTAAACCTTAGTGGATTAATACTGTCTCATATCTTATTAATTCGGTACTAATCATATGGACTTTTATCATTTATATATCCAGGTAATCCAATTAAAAATGATAAAAGAGCAATTTCCTTTGTCACATAGTTAATTTTGTACAAAAACACCATGTTCTTTACAAAATAGTGATGCTATGGGTTATAATTATCCAACAGAAACTAGGTTTCCCGAGTACTCAACGGAGGGTTAGAGGCTCGCCGAAAATTAGTGGGAGGCTAGTATTAAATTTGTAATTTCATTTAATACTCGCTAATATGCGCACTCTATTATTATTATTTCTCGTTATTATATATATTAGTTGGACTAATATTATTCATTTATTGTTTTCTTTGAACAGTTAGACTGTACTCAACACTACTCCATTTGTAGTTGGTTATATAGTTGGACTATAGTAACCATTGCATTTGAGTGTACCCGAAATATTTGATTAGATAGCTGGACTATAGCAATCAAAATGGCTGGAAAGATAAGTGTTAGGGACATAATCATGGGTGGGAATGTCTTTAACGGCATAAATTTTCTAGAATGGGAAATAAACCTCAGGATAGTCCTCGGAGCTGAGAAGTTGCTCTACGTGATAGGGAGACCTCTCGGCCCTGAGCCCGGACTTGAGTGGCCAGTAGAGCATTAACTTCGGAAGACTCACTGTGATGATAAATTTACTACTCAATCCGTTATGCTTGCTACAATGACTCATCAGTTTCGTCGTCAGAACAAGGGATTGGATCCCTATGCGATGATGTTGAAGTTGAAACATCTTCATAGATCTAATCTTAGATCTCAGAAGTATGAGTTGCAGAAGAAGCTCTCTCGCTCTCGTATGTCAGAGGGTACATGTGTCGAACATTACGTGTCGCAGATGATTACTGACATCGAAGAGCTGGATCAGCTGGGCATTACCGTCGAGGCTGAGACTTCCATAGATTTGATCTTACAGTCTCTGCCCGACTGTTGGGGCAGGTTCATCATGAACTATAATATGATGAACCAAGAGAAAAATCTTGGAGAGTTAATGGCTATGCTGAAAGAGGCAGAGCCAGAGCTTCTGAAAGGCAAGTAGCGCGAGGCGCATCTTACTTCGACATCCAAGAAGACCAAGGCTTGGCCGAAGACTTCTGGGGGTGTGAAGAAGAAGAAGAAGAAGAAGAAGAAGAAGGGCAAGGCTCAATCATCACAGTCTTCTAGGAAGACAAAGGACAAATCCCAAGACGTCTACCTACACTGTGGCAAACGGGGTCACTGGAAGCGTGACTGCCTTAAGTTCAAGGCGGACTTGAAGGAAGCGAAGATGGGCAAGGCTCCGGCTTCATGTATGTTTGTTATTGAAATAAACATGTCTACTACTAGTTTTAAAAATTGGATTTTTGATACTGGATGTGGTACTCACATATGTACTGATGTACAGGATCTGTAAATTAGCAGGAGACTGGCTTCAGGGGAGATCGACCTGCGAGTCAGAAATAAGACGAGAGCCGCTGTTTTGGCCGTTGGCACCTATGTTTTGAATCTGCCCTCAGGGCATGTACTTACATTGGACGATTGTTATTTTGTACCTAGTTTGACTAGGAATATTATCTCTGTATCTAGTTTAACCCGATGCGGGTATACCTTTTTATTCAGGAACACTGGGTGTTTTGTTTATAAAGATGATATTTTGATATGTACAGTAGATGTGAATAATGGTCTTTATATTTTGAATATAAACGAATCTCAAACATATAACATGACAAACAAAAAGCTCAAATTGAGTAAAACAGATGAGACTTATTTGGGGCATTATCGTCTGGGACACATTAAAAAAACTCGTATATCCATACTTTCGAAGAATGGATACTTGGACGGATTTGATCCTAATTCATATGATGTATGTGAATCTTGTTTGTTAGGCAAAATGCCTAAAACACCTTTTAGTGGTAAAGGTGTACGTGCCACCGAGATGTTAGCCCTCGTTCATAATGACGTATGCAGGCCCATGTCTAGCCAGGCTAGAGGTAGATATGAATACTTTGTAACATTTACGGATGATGCATCGCGTTATGGTTATGTGTATCTTATGAAACATAAGTCGAAAACTTTTGAGAAATTCAAAGAGTTTCGATATGAAGTAGAAAAACAGACTGGTAAAAGTATTAAAACATTGCGGTCGCACCATGGTGGAGAATACTTAAGCAATGAATTTCAAGATTAAATGAAAGAATATGGTATTCTTTCACAGTGGACTCCTCCCGGAACACCTAAATTGAACGGTGTGTCCGAACAGAGAAACCGAACTTTATTGGACATGGTAAGGTCAATGATGAGTCGCATAGAGCTACCGATTTCCTTCTGGGGATACGCATTAAACAGTGCAATACTTATTTTGAATAAGGTTCCATCAAAGTCTGTTGAACAGACTCCATATGAGATATGGACAAGAAAGAAACCAGGTTTCTTATTCCTGAAGATTTGGGGATGATGGGCATATGTTAAACGTTTTGATAGTACCAAACTAGAACCCAAATCAGATAAGTGCCTATTTTTAGGTTATCCTAAGGAAACAAAAGGATATTATTTCTACAACCCACAAGAGAACAAAATATTTGTTGCTCTTCATGCGATTTTCCTAGAAAAGGAATTCATGAATGCAGTGGTAAGTGGGAGAAAAGTAGAACTCGATGAAAATCGAAGTGATACTATTTCAAGCACCGACCCTCTCATGGAACACGAACAGTCCATCAGAGATGAGACTGTTCCACAATCTTCTGATACACAAGAACCATGTAAGTCGAAGAGACTCAGAAAATAATCTGAGAGGTATGGGTTTCTGATCTCACCTCATGTAGACATTAATCTTATTGAGAAAGATGAACCAGCTACGTATGAGGAAGCGATACAAGGTATCGACTCCGCTTTATGGCAAGAAGCCATGAAGTCTGAAATGGATTCCATGTATACCAACCAAGTTTGGACACTGGTTGATGTACTAGAAGACATTAAGCCTATTTGTTGTAAATGTATCTTCAAAAGGAAGAAAGACATGGAAGGCAATATACAAACATACAAAGCTAGGCTTGTAGCTAAAGGGTATCGTCAACGACATGGTGTTGATTACGACGAAACTTTTTCACATGTTGCCATGATTAAATCCATTCGGATAATGCTTGCTATTGCTGCATATTTTGATTATGAAATATGGCAGATGGACGTCAAAACCGCTTTCCTTAATGTAAACCTTTTGGAGGATGTTTATATGCAACAGCCTGATGATTTTGTCATGCTAAAACATGCAAACAAGGTTTGCAAGTTAAATCGATCCATTTATGGATTGAAGCAAACATCATGTTCTTGGAACCAACATTTTGATGAGATCATAAGAGAATATGATTTCATTCAAAACGAATATGATTCTTGTGTGTATAAGAAGGTTAGTGGGAGCGCACTAACATTCATTGTCCTTTATGTTGATGATGTATTGCTTATTGGCAATGACATTCCTATGCTATAATCGGTGAAAGCTTAGCTTTCATTAAAATTCTCCATGAAAGACCTGGGAGAGGCAGCCATTATTCTAGGAATAAGGATCTACTGGGATAGATCTAGAAAGCTGCTGGCACTCTCCCAGAGCTCGTACATGGATAAAGTATTGAAGAGATTCAACACGGATCAGTCCAAGAGGGGGCTGCTTCCGGTGTCACATGGCATCTCTCTATCGAAGGATATATGTCCTAAAACTCAAAATGAGAGATATACAATGATCCAGATCCGGTATGCTTCAGCAGTCGGTTTGATCATATACGCCATGATATGTACGCGACCTGATGTCTCATATGCTTTGAGCATGTGAAGTCGCTATCAGGCCGATCTAGGTGATGGTCACTGGATTGCTGTAAAGAACATCCTTAAGTATCTTAGATGAAGTAAAGATGCTTTCTTTGTCTATTGGGAAGGAGAACTTGAGGTGACTGGGTTCACCGATGCAAGTTTCCAAACCGACAAAGATGACTGTAAGTCGTAATCAGGGTACTTTTTTTTTCAAACAACGGAGCAGTGAGCTGGAAATATTCCAAGCAAGAGACTGTTGCCGATTCAACAACAGAAGTGAAATATATTGCTGCAGCTGAGGCAGTAAAAGAAGCAGTTTGGATCCGTAAATTCCTAATTAGATTAGGAGTAGTTCCGTTAGCAGCAGAGCCCTTACCTTTGTATTGTGACAATAATGGGCCTATCGCACAGGCTAAGGAACCATGGTCTCATCAACGATCCAAGCATGTACTTCGATGATTTCATCTGATTCATGAGATCATACATCGTGGTGATGTGAAGATCGAGAAGATCGCATCAGATGATAACATTGCAGATCCGCTGAGGAATGTCATATCTCAGTAAAAGTTTGAGCGACATGTACATAGTTCATGTGTTAGATACTTGAGTGATTGGCTATAGGCCAAGTGGGAGATTGTTGGATAATTATGACCCATAACATCACTATTTGTAAAAAACATTATGTTTTTGTAAAAATTATCTATGTGACAAAAGGAAATTGCTATT
Source organism: Zanthoxylum bungeanum (assembly GCA_019454045.1). Taxonomy (NCBI): domain Eukaryota; kingdom Viridiplantae; phylum Streptophyta; class Magnoliopsida; order Sapindales; family Rutaceae; genus Zanthoxylum; species Zanthoxylum bungeanum. Next base: position 158,155 of record SKCR01000131.1, read on the forward strand.
TTATCATTATTGTAATTAGATTACTTGGATATATATTAATGATAAAATTCCATATGGTTAAATCAGATTAATAAGTTATGAGACAATATTAATCCACGAACGGTTTAATCATTAAATATCCCTAGTCGAAGTATTATCGAGACGGACATTAATAATGCGGAATAGACTAGTAGTACACTTGTGCGCGTTATGGAAGCTTAACAGCATAGTTCTCATATATTTAGGTATTGGATACTTATGCAAGTGTAATAAGAGGTTCTGTTAGTCGTTGGACTGGGAACAGTTCACTCTGGATAGACCCACTCGGAATCCCATTGGTAGTATGATTGTGTCTATGGGAATCCGAATCAGGGTAGGTGTATGTGATCTTTAACCTGAGACTTATGTCGCTATTACTTGTGACAATCAGTTTACTTTAGTATTGGTCGTCTGGAGCTTTAACAGGTTCTGTGTACGCCTGTATTAGGTTTACTGAGAATCGTAGTGTATTGGATGTGATGTCAAGATGAGAGTATCACTTTAGTCATATGGAGATGATGGTCACACAGGATACGGAACTAGTACTCTTAAAGCTGCAACTATCGGGATAGTATGACTAGGTCATGATTTCCCGATTACAGAGATTAGTTACTCAGGATCCGATATATGCTTCGTATGTGGCAGACACAGAGCCAGCCCCAGGCCTAGCATGTGACATCCGATACTGGATCATATTACATATTACATAATATTAGTATTACTATGTCTGATACATATGATATTCCTCGGTGAATATTTCTGGAGAATTGGGTAGGCACGGTGCTTTGCTAGATGCCAACCATGTCTTGTAAATCGGTGAGAACATGGTACGGGGTACGCACGTGTTCGGATAGTCCGATAACCGTATTTACTGCCAACATATCCATGAATCTCTTGGGTCGCTTCATAAAGATTCACCAATGACATTTAACTCAGATAGAATTAATCTGGGATTAATTATGAGAGAGAAAATTAATCTAGGATTAATTACGACAAGAATTAATATGGGATTAACTTCGTATAGAAGAGAGAACGCGATTAATTTAGAGTTAATCGATAAAATAAATTTAATAGTTAAATTAGATTTTTCTATTTTATTTATTTATTTGTGGCTAAAATAATATATCAGATATATTAATTGAAATCAGATTTCAATACGAAATTAAAATTGGATTTTAATTTGGGCGAACAAATTAATTTAGAATTAATTCGAAAGCGACTATCGTAATAATTTTACGAGGCATAATTATTTAATTAAATTGGATTTAATTAAGGCGCGATGGTAAATTCATTTAATTGGAATTAAACGAACCCGATAAAATTACCCGTGACTTTGCGTGTGTCTTTTTGTGTTTTGGGAACACAAAATATCTTTGACTTTGGTGGGACCAATTCAAGTTGTGTGTTGAAGAAGCCAACTCAAATTTTGAATTTAAAATTTGGTGGGACCACATGACTTACATCAAAAGTCTATTGTTGATGTAAGTAGTTGGCTTAAAATTAAATGCATTATTTAACACACAACCACCAAGTTTTGGAAACAACACACTCTCATTTCTTCTTCTCCACATTGTCGATTTCTTCTCTTCTTCATTGTGAAATTTTGCTTCAAAATTTCAACAAAGCTATCACTTGGAGGAGTCAAATTAGGTGATAGGGAAACTCACCCAAGGAACAAACAACACCACAACAAGCTTGGAGCTTCATCCAAAGAGGAAATTTATGAAATTTCTCCATTTAACAATGTAAGTGATTCTGCCAATTTTCTTGTTATTTCACACATATAATCACATTTAGGATCTTGAGGCATGTCTTAGAGACTAACATCCCCTTTGTTCAAGCTTCGACTTATCTAATGCGTGGCAACCTTAGTGGCGTCTCCATGTTAACAGAACACAACAATGTATCATCTTAGGGTTCTAAAAGATATGTTCTTTGTGGGTCTTCTTTGTGGCCTTGGAAGGGTTTTGTTCCATCAAAATCAAATTTGGGGTTCTTGAGGTTCTTCCGTTGCTTGGGGTTTGCTTGGCCTTAATCATCGAAATGAGTTCCTTGTTATTTGGTATCAGGGCTTAGGGTTCTATGGTCTGATTTTCTATCATTTATTATTATTTTTCATTAAGTCTTTATTTTGTGTATTTGGTCATCAAGATACATGTTCATCTTGATTCTTGGTTTTGTTGGTTTTTGTGTTTCTTAAGTGTTTTACCTTATTTTAATTTTTCTATGACCGACATACCAGCCTCATACCAATATACCGGTGTAAAAACCCTCTTGACACAACTTCTGGAACCGGGAGCAAACATACTAGTCTCCATAGCAATTATAAAACACCTTTGAAATAACTACTAGAACCGGGAAAAACCATATCGGCATTTATATTGGCCTTCATACCTGTGAACTTATTCCAAACATAGCTACTGGAACCAGGAACAACTATACTGGCCTACATACCGACCTAGTTATCGGTAAACTTGGGAAATACATAGCTATTGGAATCGGGCTTGTTTCATATCGGATTCCATACCGGTCAACTTATTCCAAAACATAGCTACTAGAATCAGGCTAGTTTATACCGGCCTATAACCAGTCTTCATACCGATTAACCTATGAGTTATGCATAACTTTTAAGTGGGCTTAATCTAATTTGTCCAAATATGTATAATTAGGTGTGACTAATCTCCATTGTCTCCCACTTTAATTTAATCCAATTAAATCAAGCCAAGGATTAGGAAATGGATTAGTTCAATGTTTGCCACTTTGATTTAATCCAATTAAATCAAGCCAAAATCACCTATTATTACATACTTACAATTACCATAATATCCTCAAATGGTAGAGATAAATATGATTTTACAATTAAGCCCTGGTGTAATTATTATATTAATCCAATTAATCCAAATATGTCAAAGGAAATAATCAATGTTATCCAATAACACTTGATTATCTTAGTTGATAATTATAATATCAAATATTTATTTTTTAAAAAATAATCGGCTACCCAAGTGCTCAACGAGTACACTTCATATTGAGACTCTCTAAGTTCAGACATGTTCGTCATATAAGCCTAGCTAATATATACGCAATTCGGCCACCTCAAATTCACGAAGAACACGAACGACCTTTCTGAACTATACAAGTCGAGGTTATCAAATATGTTTAACAATCACTTTTTCGTAGGCTATCCGAGTTGTGCTTAGGAAATATAGAATATACCGTCAAGTTTTCGAGGCGCACATCTCATGTCGACATGTCCACGATTCTTTACAACTGATGCGATCCATCTTAGGTGATCGGCTTTGGCCAAAGTCTTTAGCATATCTATTAAAGACATCTCTACATGTTTCCAAAACATAATGACGTTTGATAGAGAACATTCACATTTCAATAAATTATCTTTATCATACAAACATAAAGTTTCATCCTTAATGTTTATTTTATATCTCTCTTTATCTAATATTGGCAGAGATATTATTTGTCTGATAAGTGAGGGAACATAATAACAGTCATGTAAATCTAATTTAGCCCCATTTGGGAGATCTAGAACAACAGTTCATATGGCATTGACATCCAATGTCTAGACATTGCCAACTCTAAGCTGGATCTCCCCTTTATTTAGCCTTCTTTTAACCCTCATTTCCTGCAGGGAATTGCAAATATGAGTAGGACTGCCAGTGTCTAACACCCATCCACTATTTGCATCTAAGGCTAATTATATGTCAATAATTGGAAAAATACAAAGCGTACCTGAGGGTCATGCTTTTCCTTTAAGCTCTGGATAGTTCTTCTTCCAGTGTCCAGACTTCTTGCATTGTAGACATTGGCCACGAGCTACTTTCAGTTTTGCGCCTTTGCGCTTCTTGGAGTTTTTCTTTGATATCTTCTTCTTCTTCCTCATCTTTATTTTCTTTGACTTCCCAGAAGTCTTTGAAGAGCCAGCTCCACCATGGAGATACAGTGTGGGGTTGCCTTTCTTCAAATCTTGCTCTGCCGTGCGTAGCATGTTATGAAGTTCTTCGTATGTGGCTTGCATCGAATGCATATGGAAATTCAACACAAAGCCAGCATAAGAACCAGACAAAGCAGACGGCCCAGCCGTTCATTAAACACAATGCCCTGTCATTCTAGATATTGAATTTGGTCTATCATGTTCAAAACATTAGCGCTGACAGCTCCTCCCTCTTTGAGTTCAGCACAGAACAATTCCTTAGACCTTCGATAAAGTTCTATCTCTTGATTTACCTCGAACAACTCCTTGAGTGTTCACATGATGCTCCAAGCATCTGGTACTTTAATGTACTGTCTCAGCAAATCTGGAACCATCGATCCCAAGATGTGGGATTTCACCTTCAGGTTATCATCCTTCCATCTATCAAAAGTTTCTCGCTCTTCTGGAGTGGAGTCAAGATTGATATCAATAGACAGCGGATTTATAGTGACATAAGTCAACTTTTCATACTCCAAGACAAGGCGTATGTTCATTTTCCATTCGAAATAGTTCTCGGCTCCTTTTATCTTATTGGAATCTAAAAGTTTCATCAATGGATTAGTGGCAACCATCTACAAGACAATATTTTTGGAGTAGTAGCAGAACAGTTTTCATTTCAAAAGTGATAACACTAATTGATTATGGAATTTTAAATCTATTAGTGCCATCCCACTACTTTACGTAATTTCGTAATCTAACTTAACGGAAAAATAGAAATTTGACTATCAAAATTTCATAGCGGGAAGTGGATCCCATGACAATTACTCCAGCCTCACAATAATGATGATATTGGCCTTTGTAAACTCATTAGGTAGACCTTTAAGGTCAATCACTTCATGTGACTCATAGTTTGGTCCTGACTCGTTTCTTATCCTCACACTAATGACGATATTGGATTAAAACGTGTTCTTGGTGTATACTTGTCAATGTGCACTAATGAGCTTTGTATGTACACCCTCACACTAATGATGATATTGGGTAACTGCGTTAACTCATCACGCTACATCTAATGTTTTACCAGAGCGACCTAAGTTCCGAGCACTTATACCCTCACACTAATTACGATATTAGATATAAGTAGTAAGAACTCATTCATCTCTGTATTGATAAGACGGACCATCCAATAATGCTCCAACATTATTAATACTATTACTTTAAGTAATCACCTAATCACGGGAGATTTATGACAATCAAGTCATTAACTTAATTAGGTCAAAGTTTTAATTTAAAACATGCAATACATATCCAATATGTCTTATGAATATTTAAATTAAAATTTCTATGGCATAGATTCAAAATATGTGTTGTGTGGTTAAGCCTTTGCTACTGATACAATTCTGTTGTGGAAGTTGTGGGACCCCTAGGGTAGGATCGGTGCCCCGGGCAGCGGAAATGGGTCTAACACATGGATATCAAGTATGGGTGTAATTTTAAAAAATTTCATGAAATACTATATTCCATTACGAGTGTATAGGAAAAAAACCAGAACTGAATCAGAGTTCAGAAGCTCCAAAACGAGCAAAAACAAAATTATTACCCGCACAGGGCGTACGCGCGTGCTACAGTGCGCGCGTGCACTGTGCACTACAGTGCGTGCGGGCACTGTGCGCGCACTATAGCGTAACTCTGATTTTTTTTTTTTATTTTCATTTGCTTTTCTTTTCATTCAGCTCACATTCTAGTGAGCTGAATGAATTAGGGTCTTTGACCATAATCCTTTCCGGTCTTTCCTAAACACTTCAAAAACACCCAAAATTAATTTTTAATTTCAAAACCAATATTAACACATGTTATAGAATAAAATCAAGTTTTTCAAAATATCATATATTTTTACAAAAATATAAATTTATTCTAAATACGGACTTGCGTAAATTTTGAATCCAATACACAAACCATTTTAGAATCCCAATTAAAAATGTCTCATGAACAATTCTAGTTCACCTAAAGATGGTCAAGTGAATCTAGAATGGTAGCCATAAATCTAAGCTTTAATCTAGAGTTCCAAACTCTAATTAATTGTTCCATGTCTAACATGAATATTTTGACCTAATTACAAGCATATTATGTTTATACTTCCAAAGCATCCTAACACAATTTATTAGCCTTATTTCAACATTAAGCTATGTGATCATGCATCTAATACATAAATAAACATAGCTTAGGATAAGATCAAACATTACCTAGTAAGCTTGATGCAAGATCCAATCTACTTCTCCTTCGTTGAAATCGTCGGAGAACCTCCAAGGTGTGCAAGCTCGACTTCAAGATCCAATCTCGATTTCCAACGCAAGCAAGCTTCACTTCAAGATCTAATCTTGATTTCTCCTTAATGAAATGTTTTAGAGACCTCACAAGGTTCTCTAAAGACTCTCTAACTTAGGCTAATTTCTCTAAGAATTTGCTTGTATTTTTACTTGTAATTAAAACCTTCCTAAAGCTTGCTATTTATAGCAAAACTTGGGTAATTTTTAATTAATAAAAGTTGTAATCAACTTTTAAGTGGGCTTAATCTAATTTTTCCAAATATGTATAATTAGGTGTGACTAATCTCCATTGTCTCTCACTTTAATTTAATCCAATTAAATCAAGCCAAGGATTAGGAAATGGATTAGTTCAATGTTTGCCACTTTGATTTAATCCAATTAAATCAAGCCAAAATCACCTATTATTACATACTTAAAATTACCATAATATCCTCAAATGGTAGAGATAATTATGATTTTACAATTAAGCCCTTGTGTAATTATTGATTTAATCCAATTAATCCAATTAGGTCAAAGTAAATAATCAATGTTATCCAATAACACTTGATTATCTTAGTTGATAGTTATAATATCAAATATTATCTTTTATAAAAAATAATCGGCTACCAAAGTGCTCAACGAGTACACTTCATATTGGGACTCTATAAATTCAGAAATGTTCGTCATATTAGCCTAGCTAATATGTACGTAATTCGGCCACCTTCGAATTCACGAAGAACACGAACGACCTTTCTTAACTATACAAGTCGAGGTTATCACATATGTTTAACAATCCCTCCATCGTAGGCTATCCGAGTTGTGCTTAAGAAACATAGAATATACCGTCAAGTTTCTGAGGTGCACATCTCATGTCGACATGTCCACGATTCTTTACAACTGATGCGATCCACCTTAGGTGATCGGCTTTGGCCAAAGTCTTTAAGAATCGTGACTTAACTCACATGGATACCTAAACCCCTTATGGTACATAATATGGGCCGGAGAGTCCTATCTTGCTTCGCACTTGATTACTTAGTGCATCAGTCCACACCCAACAAATATCTAGAGGCCAGACCATGAAAGGTTTCTGACATACATGGCATCAAAGTGTGGAGGATCTCACAAAAAAATCAATGTTATCCTATAGTCAAAGGATTACATATGCTACTCGACTCGAAGGGATTCCTATTGACGGTGGTGTGTACATCCAACTATTAGGAATTACTTGTGAGTCATTCAGTTTTCGCTTCAACGAATACCCACATGTCTATAAGAGTTTCCAAAACTTATGGTACATCAAGTTAAACCATTGGAACTCCAATTCCAATATACGACATGTGCTAGTCTTCTAGGTTATAAGAATTCGACCGTATTCCAAAACCAATGACTAGGAATATTTACTTTAAGAATAGATTACACCCAGTGTCAAAAATATTCTAAGGTCGATGTCATTCTTAGCATATCTATAAATCAATCTAATACGCATAATGACAATACCATTAATGAGGTAGGAAATGAAAAATATAGTTATTTTATTAATAAATAATAAAATATACAAATCGGATTGGCACTCCAAGCACCAACTCTATCAACTAGAACCGGGAAGCAACCATACCGGTCCCATATTGGACACCAAATTGGTCAACACTTAGAATTGTTTTGTGAGCTCAATAGACCAGAAGAGAACAAAAAAAGAGTAAAAAAGTTCAAAATTCCAGTTGAATTTGGTTGGTTCCATATTATCACTTGGGATTTTGTGGATAGTAATTCATCAAAATTTCTATTTAGACAGCAAATTTCCCTCCAAAATTATATACGACCGTGAATTTGCATGCTTGTTTGCTATTTGTGCTAAATTTATTATTTCCTAATTCTTACTCACATTACTCCATTTTCCATATATTGGTTTCTTGTTGTTTATACTATCTTGAAAATTACACATTATTGTGAACTTTTTTGGTAAGTCATATTCACATTATATTAAGTGCAAACACGAGTGGAGTGGAGTGATACTTATTCGAGTGCAAACACGTGAGCGTGTGAGATTGTGAGGTTATATAATTATTTTAACATATTTGTTACTTTCTAATATGTTTGTTGAAGCTTTGAGATGGCAGGTCTGTTGGTTTTTATTAAGGTCCCAAGATCAAACAAGCAATGAAATTAATGTGTAAATACATCGACGAAGATAGCGGAATACTCACATCGATCGGTTGAGTCGATTTGGAGATGAATCAAGCCAAAAAGCCCACTGCCCTTCACGCCAAACTGCTGCAGTTCACTGCCTCCATTTTCAGAATTTGAGCTGAGAAAACGGAGCTCCGAGCTTCGTCCGACGGATCCCGGCTCATGGGCGAACCTCCCTACCACCTTCGCAAGACTCGTAAGTGTGCTAGCACTTGGATTTTCACCATGAAAATCCACTATTGGCTTCCCTCATGCTCACGGTTTTTGGCTTCAAAATAGTCCATATTTGTTCTGTTTTGGGCGTGAGAGAAGAGAGAAAAATTGAGAGAGAAGAAGTTGTGTAATTGTTGCAAAAAGTGTAAATCAATTATCCTTTTTATATTTTCCAAAAATACAAAAATGATTTACCAATTACTTTAATTCAAAATCAAGTAAAAGTTGGAGCCAAAAGCAAAAGATGCTTTCCAACAACTTGCATCAACTATTCACATAAACTTTAAGTCATATCAACTTTAATAAAGTGACATGTCTTTCAATCAATCAATCACATCAATCAATCACATCACTCAAAGTGACATTTGATTTGACGCTTGATGTGACGAATGATTTGACGCTTGATGTGACTTTTGTCGCCGCACTCGAATTCGAAATACGAATGCGCTCGCAATCACACTCGGGCTCGGGTTCGTTAATTCCAAATTAACGATTTTTCCGTCGCGTCGTAATTAAATGATTACGCCTAGCGAATTCACTATTCACGTCGCTAACGAATTAATTCTAAATTAATTCGTTCGCCCGAATTAAAATCTAACTTTAATTCCGCGTCGAAATCTAATTTCATTTAATATATCGAATATATTAATTTATCGATTAATTCCGAATTAATCGTTATCTCTCTCTAGACGATATTTTATCCTAGATAAAATATCTCCGTTATTAATCCTAGATTAATTTTCTCTCTCTTCTATATAATCCCAGATTATTCAAGAGTGCGAGTTGTGCGTCATCGGTGGATTATCGGAAGCGACCCATGAGATCTCCGGATAAGTTGTGCAGTAAATACGGTTGTCGGAGTATCCGAATCACGTACGTACCAAGTACTACGTTCTACCGATTTACGAGACAAGGTCGACTCCTAGCAAAGCACCAAGTCTTCCCAATTCTCCGGACATATCCATTTAAGAATATTAAGATCTGTTATCAAGCGTAGTATACGATTGTATTGTGTATATCGGTCCAGTATCGGATAATCACGTGCTAGGGCTGGGGCTGGATAAGTGTCTACCCCGTCCGAAGCACATATCGGATGTCTGGTAACATAGTCTCCATAATCGGATATACATGACCTGGTCACAATATCCCGATTGGTTGCGCAACACTCAAGAGCACTAGTACCGTATCCTGCATGACATCATCTCCAATATGACTGAAGTGACACTTCCGTCTTGACATCACACCCAATACTCTACGATTCTCAATATACCCAGCAGTCGGCGTACACAGGACACGTTACCTCCTGGACGACCTCAACCAAAGTATATTGATTGTCGCAAGCATTAGCGGTGCAAGTCTCAGGTTAAGACTATATACACCTACCTTGATTTCGGCCTCCCATAGACACATAGTCATAATACCAATGGGATTCCGAGGGGTCTATCCAGAGTGAAGCTGTTTCCCGTACCATCGGTGAAACACGACCTCCTATCGCACTTGCATAAGTATCCAATACTTATATATATGAGAACTATGCCGTTGTGCCCTCACAACGCACACAAGTGCAATACTAGCCTATTCCGCATTATCGATGTCCAGTCTCGATAATACTACGGCTAGGGATATTTAATGATTAATCCTTCGTGGACTGATACTATCTCATATCATCTCAATCCAGGAACTAATCATAGGGACCTCTCTTCATTTATATATCTATGGTGATCTAATCACAAATGATGAGAGTGTAATTTCCTTATTACATAGTTAATTTGCTACAACAACACAATGATCTGTGCAAATAGTGACGCTATGGGTCATATTATCCAACAATCTCCCACTTGGCACATAGCCAGTCACTCGAGTGTCTAACACCCGAACTATGTACGGTTTGCTCAAATTGCTGAGGAAATGTTTTCGTCAGCGGATTTGTACGATTATCGTTTGATGCGATTTATACGATCATCACATCGCCACGATGTATGATCCGAACGAATCAGATGATATAGAAGTATATATCTGGATCGTCGATGAGACCTTTAATTCTTTAGCCTGTGCTGACGCCTAGCTCAGCTGCTAACAGAACTATATCTAACCTAATTAGATTTACTTTCGACCCAAAAGACTTCTATTGCTGCCTCAGCTGCAGCAATAATCTGTATTTGTTGTTTATTCGGCAACAGTTATCTTGCTTGGAAGATTTCCAGCTCACTGTCCCGTTATTCAAACTTTATAGTACCGTAGTATTTAATCGTTTGGAAACTTGCTGCAGTGATCCCAGTCACTTCAAGTTCTCCTTCTCCATAGTATAAGATAGCATCTTTAGTTCTCAAAGATACTAACAGATGTTCTTAACTTCAATCCAGTGACTATCACTTGGATTGACCCGATTGTGACTCCATATGCTCGAAGCGTATGAGACACCAATACAAGTACATTTTAAATGTACAATTTCCCAGAGAGTGTTAACAACTCCAAATCTATCCCAGTAGATATTTATTCCTTGAATAAAGGTTGTTACTCCCCAGAATTCTACGGAGAATTTCTATTGAAAGAATATCTATGAAAGCCAAGCTTTCACCAATTGCTTTATGGGAATTTAACTGTCAGTGCGCTCCCACTAACCTTCTTATATACACAAGAATTATTTCGTTTTGAGTCAAATCATAAACCATTATGATTATTTCAAAACGACAGTTCCAAGAACCTTATGCTCGCTTCAATCCAAACGTGGATCGAATAACCCGCAAACCTTGTTTGTCGGTTATACAAAATCGTCAGGATGTTGTAAACATCCTCCAAAAGGTTTCCTTTTCAGGAAAGCGATTTTGATTTATAACTGACACATTTCATAAATGAAATACGCAGTTATCAACAAGCATCTTCAAAATGGATTTACCATGGCAACAGGTAAAAGGTTGAACCGTTATTAACTCAATGTTGATAACGATACCTTTCGGTCAAAAGCCCAGCTTTATACGTTGGTATGTTGCCTTCCATGTATGTCTTCCTTGAAGACGTTTAATGTACCAATAGGCACAATGCCTTGTGGTACAACAACTAGTATCCAAAATAGTTGTTATACATGGAATCCATTTCGGATTCATGGCACTTTGCCATAATAGGGAGTCGATACCTCGTATCACTTCCTCAAAACGTAGTCGGTGAATATACCTTCATAAGATTGACATCTTTATGAGGTTAGATCAGAAACCCATACCCTAGGTTGTTTTTCTGACTCTATCCGATCTACGAAGTTCTTGTGTATTTGAAGATTAATGGTATAGATTCATCATTGATGAACTGTTTGTGTTCCATTACGGACTTCGTGCCTAGAACAGTATTACTCCGATTTTCATCGAGTATCACTATCCTCCCACTGACCACTGCATATCGGTATTCCTCTTAGGAAAAACCGCATGGTGAGCAACAATCAAATTGTTCTCATGTGGGATTTATAAGTACTATACTTATGGTTTCCATTAGGATAACCTATATTGGCACTCATCCAATTTGGTCTTTTAGTTTGGTATAATCCAAACGTTATGCCTGGCATACCCAAATTACTAGGAATGAGAAACTCGTTTCTTTCCTGTTCATATCCTATATGATATCCGTCAAACAGATTTATATGGAACCTTATTCTAAATAAGTTTTGCACTGTTAATACATATCCTGTTGAAGGAAATAGTAGCTCAGAGCGACTCATGATAAACCTTATCATGTCCAACAAAATTCAGTTTTAATTCGGACACACCGTCTAACTGACGTGTCTCGAGAGGAGTCCTCATATGAAAGAATACCGTACTCTTTCATGTACATATGAAACTTACTGCTTAAGTATTTTCCATTACGGTCTTACCGTCGCGGCATAATACTATAGCCGATCTGTTTATTTACTTCGTGTCGAAACTTCAAAAGTTTCCGATCTAGTGTTCTTCAAAAGAAACACATAACCATAACGTGATGCCACATCCGTTAAGGTCACGAAATATTCATGTTCACATCTAGTCTAGCTAGATATGGGCCCACTAACTTCACCATGAATAGGGCTAACAGATCGGTGGCTCTTTTACTATTATAATGTGAATAGTATTTTAGGTACTTTACCTAATAAACTAGATTCGCAGACCTTATTTGAATAGTCAAATCAGTCATAGTACCCATTCTTCAAAAGTGTGGATATACGAGTCTTGTTTAATTGTGTCCTAGACAACAATGCCACAAATAAGTCTCTATTGATCAAATCAATTTGAGCTATTGATTTGTCATTTTTATATGTTTGAGATTTTATTATATTCAAAATATAAATTCTGTTATTTACATCTAATGTATTTATCTCGGTATCATCTTTATATAATAAAACACTTAGTGTTCTATAATATAAAGGTTTTATCCGCAACGGATTAAACACTGATATAGAGATAATGTCTCTAGTCAAACTAGTTACATCATAACAGTTCTTAATTTAAGTACATACCCGAAGGGTAGTTCTTAAATTCAGGTATCTACGGTCAAAACAGCGACTTTCGTCCCGTTTCCGATTCGCAGAGAAATCTCGGTTTAAAGTCAGTATCCAGCTCATAGCGGATTCTGAACATCAATACATATATATTTTATGTACCACACTAAGTATTTAAAATCCAATTTCAATACTAGTAGTGAACATAAATTTGACAAATATTTTTAAAGTTGGAGCCTCGCCCTTTCTTTAATTCCTTCGTGTCTTCCATATCCAAATGGTAGTCACTTGGGATATGTCAATTATCTTTTCAATATTTCACATACCTTTGGCCACGCCTTGGGTTTCGGAAAATCGAAACGATGTGCACCTTGTGCAACATGCTTAATTACAACTTTAATACTTTTAAATCCAAAGATAGATTTATTATAAGTATATTAATTAAGCACTAAAGTCATCATCACATAAATCTTCCAAAGATTTTATGTTCTACTATTTGCTTAATTATGGGCTTAGTCATAATAAGTTATTTTATCAAATAAATAACCTTTTATTAATTCCCAATTGAAAATTAAATCATTAAAACATTTAATCCAAGGATTATATTTTTAAATATTCAACTTTTCAATTCTTTCTTGATTTTAATAGTCCAACTATTTAATCAATTTATTAAGGTACTATTTATTATAATGATTACAATAACCCAATTATTTAATCAACTATAATTTTAATATTGATTACTATAATCCAATTATAAAATCAACTATCATTTTAAATTCAATTATATTGATTACTATAATCCAATTATAAAATCAACTATAATTTTGAATAAGTTTGTATATAGTCCAACTATATATATATATATTTAAAACAACATAAAATATTAGTCCAACTAATACTTTTGATAAATTTGACGAGTAAAATATAGATGAGCGCGTTTAGCGAGTAATTGAACGAATGTTGCAAATTCAATACTTGCCTCCCACTATTTTTCGTCGAGCCTCTAACCCTCTGTCGAGTACTCGGGAAACCGTGTTTCCTAGTGGGCTAGGATCCCGTTAAATGTCACACAATCTTGACTTTGGCCAACAAATTGTATGATAATTAACTAGGTAGATCTCGAAGATCAATTGGATCTCATCCAACTCCTAGATCCAGTAGGTGGACTTCCAAGTCCCAAACATATATCTAATATATGCCTATATATCGAATATATACCCTACCCTTTTCCTCCGAATCAACTAGGCCTTGGCTTTGGCACTACAAACCTAGTGATCCCAGTCAAGCGCGGACCCATTGACAAGGAAGTCTTTGTAATCAATGTCAATGGACAAGAAGTGGTATTGACTTTGGCCAACAAACCACAACTTGGACACGACACCGATATTGGAACAAAGCCTCGTGATTAAAGCACATCTTCGAAGGACAAGGGCTTGACTTTGGCCACCAACCCTGCCAATCTCGGATCTTGAGCAAGAATCACTCAATGGAAGGAAAAGACGCTTGATATTTAACGAGGGTTTTTCGCGTACAAATTGGCCACCAATTTAATTATCTTTGTTAAGGTCTCATCATCATACACCCTTAAACATGCATTCTAAATACATAATAAAGCGAGTATGAAAATAAATAACAATGATATGCGGATGGATACTTTACACATTGATCCTAGATCAAATCTCTCCCTTTCTCACTCAAGCTAGCACTAGTATTACTTCTACCCGTTACACTACACTTCTAAAGAAACCTCATTTACATAGAGGGGAATAGGTGAGAAGAGAATACAAGAGAATAGAGGTGATAAGGCTGGACACGCAGGTCCAATTTAATAAATCGAATTTATTACAACAATTTCTAAAATTGCCCACCCATCTAATATCCATCCGATATACATTATTCATTCTACACAACCACGTATTCACAAACATAAGCATGCTATCAATCAATCTAATCAAATTAATTAGTCTGATAATCAAGTGATCATCCAATGTTCAAACAACGATTTGATTTTGTTCGAGTCAAACTCGTTTTTGCGAATAAGTACTTAAAGTACGAATTCATGAATTAAATTAAACTACATTATTAAATCTAATTTAATATGTATTTAATACTAATTCACTATTCAATTCCAAATTAAATATTACACTTTTATTTAATAAACCTTTTACGATTTAAATTCCAAATTTAATCGTAACGCGTCTCAAAGACCGATTAACGTCCAACGTCAATTCAATTAAAGTCCAATGGGCTTTTAATTGATTTCTTAAGGCGTGGACTTTTGGTCAACTCTGGTCAAACCGATAACCAAAGTCCAATCCGGGATTTACCCCATAAGCCCATAAATCAATCTTGGCCCATTAGGCCCAATTGAACTTTAAAGGTTCATTAGTCACATTTGGGCTTTATGGTTAAGGTTTTGGGCCCAATTGGATCCAATCCATTTGGCCTAAATCCAACTTGATAAAATCAAGCCCAATAGGCCCAAATACAACATTAGAAGCACAATTTCAAAATAGGCCCAAATAATTAAATTACACTAATCCAATTACGCAATTTAATTACCTAAAGTGCGTTACATGATTAAACGACTAAATCAATATTTCTAAAACACTAAATTAGTCCAATTAATCATACTTAATTCATTATCATATGTCCAACACACAAAATGAATAATCAAACCCATTACATGCTTTAAAGCTCTCGGCCAAGGAGGGATTTTGTGTCCGATTTGGTTTCGATCCAATCGAACCTACAAGCGACATCAAATCACCATCCAATTTGATTTCATACACATCCAATGTCACAAAACCAAAAACACCAAGACATTAGGGCAAAGGCACCATTCGGCCAACACAAGTATTTTGGGGTTTTTGTCCAATTCGAAATCTAATCCAATTCGATTCAAATTAACGTCAACCTAATCGATTCTAACTCATCAAATGAATTAAAAAATCAAAAAATCCAAGATCCCAAAAATACATATACATTCGGCCATGATGTCCATTTTGGGGAAAATAATTCCAAATCATTTTTCGTCAAATTAGTCCAACTAAAATGAAATTAAACATGTTATAAGCATACTCAAACAATCAATTTATTCAAATCATGCTCAAATCACATTTACCCAAATTTTAAGCCCTACAAATTTCATGCTTGAACCTAAGCTCTTGATGCCATTGTTGGTTTTTATTAAGGTCCCAAGATCAAACAAACAATGAAATTAATGTGTAAATACATCGACGAAGATAGCGGAATACTCACATCGATCGGTTGAGTCGATTTGGAGACGAATCAAGCCAAAAAGCCCACTGCCCTTCACGCCAAACTGCTGCAGTTCACTGCCTCCATTTTCAGAATTTGAGCTGAGAAAACAGAGCTCCGAGCTTCGTCCGACGGATCTCGGCTCATGGGCGAACCTCCATACCACCTTCGCAAGACTCGTAAGTGTGCTAGCACTTGGATTTTCACCATGAAAATCCACTATTGGCTTCCCTCATGCTCACGGTTTTTGGCTTCAAAAACAGTCCATATTTGTTCTGTTTTGGGCGTGAGAGAAGAGAGAAAAATTGAGAGAGAAGAAGTTGTGTAATTGTTGCAAAAAGTGTAAATCAATTATCCTTTTTATATTTTCCAAAAATACAAAATGATTTACCAATTACTTTAATTCAAAATCAAGTAAAAGTTGGAGCCAAAAGCAAAAGATGCTTTCCAACAACTTGCATCAACTATTCACATAAACTTTAAGTCATATCAACTTTAATAAAGTGACATGTCTTTCAATCAATCAATCACATCAATCAATCACATCACTCAAAGTGACATTTGATTTGACGCTTGATGTGACGAATGATTTGACGCTTGATGTGACTTGCGTCGCCGCACTCGAATTCGAAATACGAATGCGCTCGCAATCACACTCGGGCTCGGGTTCGTTAATTCCAAATTAACGATTTTTCCGTCGCGTCGTAATTAAATGATTACGCCTAGCGAATTCACTATTCACGTCGCTAACGAATTAATTCTAAATTAATTCGTTCGCCCGAATTAAAATCTAACTTTAATTCCGCGTCGAAATCTAATTTCATTTAATATATCGAATATATTAATTTATCGATTAATTCCGAATTAATCGTTATCTCTCTCTAGACGATATTTTATCCTAGATAAAATATCTCCGTTATTAATCCTAGATTAATTTTCTCTCTCTTCTATATAATCCCAGATTATTCAAGAGTGCGAGTTGTGCGTCATCGGTGGATTATCGGGAAGCGACCCATGAGATCTCCGGATAAGTTGGCAGTAAATACGGTTGTCGGAGTATCCGAATCACGTACGTACCAAGTACTACGTTCTACCCGATTTACGAGACAAGGTCGACTCCTAGCAAAGCACCAAGTCTTCCCAATTCTCCGGACATATCCATTTAAGAATATTAAGATCTGTTATCAAGCGTAGTATACGATTGTATTGTGTATATCGGTCCAGTATCGGATAATCACGTGCTAGGGCTGGGGCTGGATAAGTGTCTACCTCGTCCGAAGCACATATCGGATGTCTGGTAACATAGTCTCTATAATCGGATATACATGACCTGGTCACAATATCCCGATTGGTTGCGCAACACTCAAGAGCACTAGTACCGTATCCTGCATGACATCATCTCCAATATGACTGAAGTGACACTTCCGTCTTGACATCACACCCAATACTCTACGATTCTCAATATACCCAGCAGTCGGCGTACACAGGACACGTTACCTCCTGGACGACCTCAACCAAAGTATATTGATTGTCGCAAGCATTAGCGGTGCAAGTCTCAGGTTAAGACTATATACACGTACCTTGATTTCGGCCTCCCATAGACACATAGTCATAATACCAATGGGATTCCGAGGGGTCTATCCAGAGTGAAGCTGTTTCCCGTACCATCGGTGAAACACGACCTCCTATCGCACTTGCATAAGTATCCAATACTTATATATATGAGAACTATGCCGTTGTGCCCTCACAACGCACACAAGTGCAATACTAGCCTATTCCGCATTATCGATGTCCAGTCTCGATAATACTACGGCTAGGGATATTTAATGATTAATCCTTCGTGGACTGATACTGTCTCATATCATCTCAATCCAGGAACTAATCATAGGGACCTCTCTTCATTTATATATCTATGGTGATCTAATCACAAATGATGAGAGTGCAATTTCCTTATTACATAGTTAATTTGCTACAACAACACAATGATCTGTGCAAATAGTGACGCTATGGGTCATATTATCCAACAAGGTCCTAGTTTAACGATGGATGAGAAGCTTGAGGCTTTAGATAGGAAGTTTACGAATATGATAGAAAATATGAATACTGAATTGGAAAGATTGTCCAAGAGCGTTGATAGTATATAGAAAGGCAATGTTCCAAGATTACCACCACCACAGATTGTGCCACCGCGGAAAGTTCCACCACATTGATTACCACTAGTGGAAGAGGAGGCTGAGAATGATCCTGATGGTTTTGATGATTTGGAAAACTGTGTTGAGAAGGAAGAGAGCCAGGGAATCCTAAGCAAGAGCGGAGGCATGATATGAGGGATATGAGGTTTGATAGACATAGATAATATGATGCCAGACGTGAGGATTATGACATGAGGGGTTATGGTAGACACGGTGTTATTGATGGTGGTTTGAGCAGCATCAGGATTATGATACCAATATTCCAAAGCAAGAATGATCCAGAAGCGTATTTGGAGTGGGAGAAGAAAATCGAGTTGATTTTAAACTATCATCTATTTTGATAAGAAGAAGATCAATCTGGCAGCCATGAAATTCACTGATTATGCAATGATTTTATGGGATCAAATTGTCACCAATAGAATGAGGAATTATGAGAGGTCAGTTCAAACATGGGAAGAACTTCTAGGTCTCATGAGGAAACGGTTCACACCCAGCCATTACTACCGAGAGTTGTAACAGAAACTATAACATCTGTATTAGGGGGACCAAAAGTGTAAAACATTACTATACTGAGATGGTGTTTGCCATGATCAGGGCGAATGTAGTGGAGGATGTAGAGGCTACCATGGTACAGTTTCTAGGGGCTTGAACAAAGAGTTTTCCAACATGGTAAAGTTACATCATTATGTTGATTTAGAGGATATGCTTTACATGGCTATCAAGGTAGAGAGGTAACTTAAGAAGAAGTCTACATCCAGATTTGGTACTCAGACTACTGACCGGTGTAATCACACGCATATAACGCAAGCGCACGTATCGTTCAAGTAGTATAAAAAAATCGATCCCATGAGGACTTAATTCCTATTATTGTTATTAATTGTTGATACTATTTATTTACAGGTATCTAATTGAGTGAGAAGAGAATGATCGCTTGATTGGTTGGTTGAATGTGGATTTGCTGAATAAATAAATAAATAAAATAAAATAAACAAAAGAAAATACTAAGGAAAAAAAAAAGACACATATATCTAGGGTCGTGATTCCACACAATATTATTCTAATGATGAATTGATTCACTTATATATGTGCAATAAATCAGTTTGCTAACCTCGAACACAAAGATATGCAAAAGCCTCTGTCGATGATCAGATGCAAACTATTGGACAATTATGACCCATATCATCACTATTTGTAAAAGACATGGTGTTTTTGTACAAATTAATTATGTGACAAAGGAAATTGCTATTTTATCATTTTGTAATTGGATTACTTAGATATATATAAATGATAAAAGTCTCTATGATTAGTTCCAGATTAATAAGATATGAGACAATATTAATCCACGAATGGTTTAATCATTAAAAATCCATAGTCGTAGTATTATCGAGACTGGACATCGATAATATGGAATAGACTAGTATTACACTTGTGCGCGTTGTGGAAGCTTAACGGTATAATTCTCATGTATTTAAGTATTGGATACTTATGCAAGTGTGATAGGAGGTTCTATTAGCCATTGGACCGGGAACAGCTTTGCTCTGGATAGACCCCTCGCAATCCCATTGGTAGTATGACTATGTGTCTATGGGAATCTGAATCAGGTAGGTGTATGTGGTCTTAACCTGAGACTTACATCGCTAATATTTGTGACAATCAGTACGCTTTGGTTTTGGTCGTCAAGGGCTTCTGGGTGTACTGAGAATCGTAGTGTATTGGGTGTGATGTCAAGATGGAAGTATCACTTCATTCATATGGAGAAGATGATCACGTAGGGATACATAACTAGTACTCTCATATGCTGCAACAATCGGGATAGTATGACGAGGTCATGATTATCTGATTAAAGAGACTAGTTGCTAGTGATTCGATATATACTTCGTACGAGGCAAACACAATTCCAGCCCTAGGCCTACCATGTGACATCCGATACTGGATCGTAATACATAATACATTATATATTATGCCTCATAAAGATTATATATTCCTCGTTGAATATTTCCGAAGAATTGGGTATGCACGGTGCTTTGTTAGAAGCCATCCATGTCTTTTAAATTGGTAAGAACATGATACGGGGTACGCACGTGTTCAGATAGTCCGATAACCGTATTTACTGCCAACATATCCAGGGATCTCTTGGGTCGCTTCCCAAAGATTCACCGATTACATTTGACTCGAACAGAACTAATCTGGGATTAATTATGAGGGAGAAAATTAATCTGGGATTAATTACGGCAAGAATTTATCTGGGATAAAATTCAAATAGAAGAGAGAAAGCGATTAATTTGGAATTAATCGATTAAATAATATATTGGATATATTAATTGAAATTCGATTTCAATTAATATATCCAATATATTATGATGTCAATACGAAATTCAAATTGGATTTTAATTCGGGCGAACAAATTAATTTGGAATTAATTTGTAAGCGACTTTCGTAATAATTTTGCTAGGCATTATTATTTAATTAAATTGGATTTAATTACGTCGCAACGGAAAATTCATTTAATCGGATTAAACGAACCCGAGCCCGAAGTATGTTGTGTAAGCCCACTTGGATTTTGAATTTAAGTGGGGGGACCCACTTTACAGTCAATCTTGTCATATTAATCTAATGATTAATGAGGGAGTTTTTAATGCAATCTTTTGCAACACACTTTGTTTGCTTTTTTTTTTGAAAAGCATATACACTTTTGAAAGTTGACTTTGGTGTATTAGTTTTTAGAAAACCAAATATCAAACAACTTCATCTTCTCTCTTTTTCCTTGCAATGCCGTGAGTCTCTCCCTTGGAAAGAAAAATTTTGTTGCAAAATTTTCTTAAGCTAACACTTAAAGGAGTTTTGTGAGGTGATAGGGAAACTCATCCTTGAGTTGGGAATACAATATCAAAGCTTGGAGCTTCTACCATACAAAGAAAGTTTTGAACCTCATCCGTTCAATGTAAGTTTTTTCCGCAAACTCACTTGATCATTCACACAAAATATCATGTCTTAGAGACCTTGGGCATGTCCAGGAAACTAACAATGGTATCATGAACGTTATCTAAGCATGATTTGAGTTTAGGGTTTATAGACTTTATTTGAGGATTTTGTGTTTGGAGTATGTATTTTTCCAAATTGGTTGTTTGGTTGAGCTTTGATGATGATAAATTGGATTTGTGAATCAATGGATTTGAGAAAATTTGATTAGATTAATTTTTCCCAAAAAATCCAACTTGGCCGAACATGAACCCTAGGACCTCTCATGGTGATTTTTGAAATTAGACCATTGGATGAGTTTATGGCATAAAATGAATATTGAATATTGATTTAATTGGATTGAAATCAAATTTAGTGTTATTTTATGCCCATTGCCGTGAGATTAAGCATGTTTAATGGATTGATTTTGCTTCAATTGTGTTGGACATGAATTGGATAATTAATGCATGATTAATTATTTTAATTAATGTTTTGGAAATATTAGTTTAATTAATTAATTATGGTAATTATACTTTAATTAAAATTGATGTGATATTTGGAATATTATGTTAATATAAATTATTCTTTAAATTGGATTGGGCTAATTTGTTTATTTGGGCTTAATGGGCTTGGTTGGGCCAAGCATGGTTTTGGACAATTGGATTGGATTCAAATTGGGCCTAAAACCATTTCCATAAACTCCAAATATAACTTTTGGGGCTTTAATAATTTAATTGGGCCTAATGGGCTTAAATTGGTTTTTGGGAAAAAGGTGATTCCTTATTGGGCCTTGGCATCTTGGATTGGATCCATAATTGGCCAAAGCCCATGCCTAAAAAATTAATTGAAAGCTCATTGGACTTTAATTAAATTGGCATTGGATGCTAATTGGGCCTTTGAGACCCAATTGGATTGGATTTGAAATCCAAGTCTTTAAGGCACATAAATAAGTATAATTATTTTATTTGGAATTAAATTCGAATTAGTATTGAATAAAAATTAAATTAGATTTAAAATTGTAGTTCGATATAATTCAAGAATACGTACTTTGAGTATTTATTCTTAAACTAGTTGGACTCGTGCAAATCAAATCGTTGTTTGAACATTGGATGGTCATTAATTCAAAGATTAATTAATTGGATTATATTGATTGAATAACATGCTTTGTGTGAATACTTAGATGTATTTGTTTGAATAATGTATATCGGATTGATATTAGAAGGGTGGGGGCAATTTTGGAAATTGTTGTAATAAATTCAGAATTTATTAAATTGGTTATGCGTGTCCAGCCTATTATCTCTATACTCTTTGTATTTCTCTTCTTACCAATTCCCCTTAATGTAAATGAG
The DNA here is from genome assembly GCA_019454045.1 of Zanthoxylum bungeanum. Lineage (NCBI taxonomy): Eukaryota > Viridiplantae > Streptophyta > Magnoliopsida > Sapindales > Rutaceae > Zanthoxylum > Zanthoxylum bungeanum. Next base: position 181,023 of record SKCR01000131.1, read on the forward strand.
GTTTCTTTAATGTATTATGTAATTGGGTAGAAGTATGTATAGTGCTAGCGAGAGAGAGGAAATGGAGAGATTTGTTCTAGGAACAAAGTTTGTTATATATCCATCCGCATATCATTATTAATTTATTCGCGCCTTATTATGCTTTTAGAATGTATGTTTAAGAGTGTATGATGAGACCTAATTAAAGATAATAAATTGGATGCCAATTTACGCGAAAAACCCTCACTTTAATATTAAGTGTATTCCTTCTATTGAGTGGTTCTTTCTCAAGATCCAAGATTGGCTTTGATTTGTTGGCCAAAGTGAAGATCATTGTCCATCGCATATGTGTTTGAACCACGAAGGCTTTGTTATATATCACATGTCTTAGGCAGTTGTGACTTGTTGGCCAAAGTCAAGGTCACTTCTGTACATCGACGTGGATTATGAAGCTTTCCCACTGTCAATGGGTAGCACTTAACTGGAATCATTAAGCTTGTTGAGCCAAAGCCAAGGCTTAGTTGATTCAGAGGAAAAAGTTAAGATATATATATTGGATATATATTTGGACTTGGAGGTCCATCTACCGGATCTAGGAATTGGATGAGATCCAATTGATCTTAGAGATCTACCTAGTTAAGTTTCATACAGCTTGTTTGCCAAAGTCAAGGTTGTGTGTTATTTAACGGGATCCTAGCCCACTAGGAAACTGGGTTTCCCGAGTACTCAACAGAGGGTTAGAGGCTCGCCAAAAAATAGTGGGAGGCCAGTATTAGATTTGCAATTTTGTTTAATACTTGCCAAATACGCGCTTTTAAATTTTTTTGTCATTATATATTTATATTTGTTGGACTAATATTTTATTGTTTTTATTGAACAGTTGGACTGTATTCAAACTATTCACTTGTAGTTGATTATATAGTTGGACTATAGTAATCATTACATTTGATTGTACTCGATATCGTTGATTGAATATTTAGACTATTGCAATCAAGATGACTGGAAAGATTAGCGTTAGAGACATCGTCATGGGCGATAATGTCTTTAACGATGCCAATTTTCCAGATTGGGAGATGAATCTCAGGATTGTCCTGGGAGCCGAGAAGTTGCTCTATATTATAGACAGACCTCTCGGGCCTGAGCCCGGAAAAGAGCGGGTAGTTGATTATGAGCTTTGAAAGACTCATAATGATGACAACTCAACTGCTCAGTCTGTCATGCTTGCTGCAATGACTCCTCAATTTCGTCGTCAAAACAAGGGATTGGATCCATACAACATGATGTTGAAATTGAATGACCTTCATAGATCTAATCTTAGATCTCAGAAGTATGAATTGCAAAAGAAGCTCTTTCACTCACGTATGTCAGAGGGTACATCTATCGAGCACTATGTGTCACAGATGATTGCTGACATCGAAAAGCTAGGTCAGCTGGGCATAACTTTCGAGGCTGAGACTTCCATAGATTTGATTTTACAGTCTCTACCCGACTGTTGGGGTGAGTTCATCATGAACTACAATATGATGAACCAAGAGAATAGTCTTAGAGAGTTGATAGCGATGTTGAAAGAGGCAAAGCCAGAGCTTCTGAAGGGTAAGAAGCGTGAGGTGCATTTCATTTTGACATCTCAGAAGGCCAAGGCTTGGCCGAAGGCTTCTGGAGGTGTGAAGAAGAAGAAAAGAAATGGCAAGGCCAAATCATCAAAGTCTCATGGGAAGGCAAATGAAAAATCCCTAGATGTCTGCCTATAGTGTGGCAAATGGGGTCACTGGAAGCGTGACTGTCATGAGTACAAGGTGTACATGAAGGAAGTGAATGCGGGCAAGGCTCCGGATTCAGGTATGTTTGTTATTGAAATAAACATATCTACTTCTAGTTTTAAAAATTGGATTTTTGATTCTGGATGTGGTACTCATATATGTACTGATGTGCATGATCTGCAGATTAGCAGGAGAGTGACTTAAGGAGAGATCGATAGACCTCCGAGTCTGAAATGAGACAAGAGTCGTTGTTTTGGCCGTTGGGACCTATATTTTAGAACTACCCTCGGGGCATATACTTTCATTATCAGACTGTTATTATGTACCTAGTTTGACTAGAAACATTATCTCTGTATCTTGTTTGACCCAATGTGGGTATACCTTTGTATTCCGGAACACTGGGTGTTTTGTTTATAAAGATGATTTTGAGATATGTACTACTGATGCTAATAATGGTCTTTATATTTTGAATATAGATGAATCTCAAACATATAAAATGACAAACAAAAGGCTCAAATTGAGTAAAACAGATGAAATTTATCTGTGGCATTGTCGTCTGAGAAAACATTAACAAGACTCGTATATCCACTCTTCCGAAGAATGGATACTTGGACGGATTTGATCCTAATTCATATGACGTCTGTGAATCTTGTTTATTAGGCAAAATACCTAAAACGCCTTTTAGCGATAAAGTGTACGTGCCACCAAACTGTTAGCCCTCGTTCATAGTGACATATGTGGGCCCATATCTAGCAAGGCTATATGTGGATATGAATACTTCGTAACCTTTACAGATGATGCATCACGTTACGGTTATGTGTATCTTATAAGACACAAGTCAGAAACTTTTGTGAAATTCAAAGAGTTTCGACACGAAGTAGAAAAATAAACCGACAAAAGTATTAAAACATTATGGTCGGACCGTGGTGGAGAATACTTAAGCAATGAGTTTCTTGATTACTTAAAAGAATATGGTATTCTTTCACAGTGGACTCCTCCCGGAACACCTCAACTTAATGGTGTGTCTGAACGGAGAAACCAAACTTTGTTAGACATGGTAAGGTCTATGATGAGTCGCACTGAGATACCAATTTCCTTCTGAGGATATGCATTGAACAGTGCAATACTTATTTTGAATAAGGTTCCGTCAAAGTCTGTTGGACAGACTCCATATGAAATATTTACAGGAAAGAAACCGGTTTCTGTTGGACAATTATGACCCATAGCGTCACTATTTGTACAGATCACAGTGTTGTTGTACAAATTAACTATGTGACAAAGGAGATTGCACTCTTATCATTTGTGATTAGATCACCTAGATGTATAAATGATAGGAGGTCCCTATGATTTGGTCCTGGATTGAGAATGATATGAGACAGTATCAGTCCACGAAGGATAAATCATTAAATATCCATAGTCAGAGTATTATCGAGATTGGACATCGATAAATACGTAAAAGACTAGTAATACACTTGTGCGCGTTGTGAGGGCATAACGTCATAGTTCTCATATATTTGGGTATATGATACTCATACAAGTGTAATAGGAGGTTGTGTTTTACCGATGGTACGGGAAACAGCTTCGCTATGGATAGACCCCCTCGGAATTCCATTGGTAGTATGACTATGTGTCTATGGAAGTCCGAAATCAGGGTAGGTGTATTTGGTCTTAACTTGAGACTTGCACCGCTAATACTTGCGACAATCAATATACTTTGGTTGCGGTCGTCCAGGGCTTTAACAGGTTCTATGTACGCATATGCTGGGTATATTGAGAATCGTAGTGTGTTGGGTGTGATGTCAAGACGGAAGTGTCACTCCAGTCATATGGAGATGATGGTCACGTAGGATACGGTACTAGTACTCTTAAGTATTGCAATCATCGGGATAAAATGACAAGGTCATGTTTATCCGATTATAGAGACTAGTTATCAGACATCCGACATGTGCTTCGTACGGGGCAGACACAATTCCCGCCCCAGGCCTAGCACGTGATCATCCGATACTGGACAGAAATACTCAATACTACGTATACTACGCCTAATATAGATCATTTATTCATGTAAGGATATTTCTAGAGAATTGGGTAGGTATGGCGCTTGGCTAGAAGCCAACCTTGTCTTGTAAATCGGTATAAACGTAGTACGAGGTACTTACGTGTTCGGATAGTCCGACGACCGAATTTACTGCCAACATATCCGGGGATCTCATTGGTCGCTTCCCGAAGATTCATCGATGACGTATGACTCGCACTCTAAATTAATCTGGGATTAAATAGAAGAGAGAGAAAATTAATCTGGGATTAATTGCGGAGATATTTTATTGGGATATAAATATCAATAAAAGAGAGATAACGATTAATTTGGAATTAATCGATAAATAATATATTTGTTATATTAAACGAAATTAGATTTTATTTCAGACGAACTAATTAATTTTGAATTAATTCGTTAGCGACGTCAATAGTAATTATGCTAGGCATGATTATTTATTTAAATTAGATTTAATTACGTCACAACGGATAATTTGTTAATTTAGAATTAACGAACCCGAGCCCGGGATTATTTGCGAGCGCATTTGATTTCGAATTCGAGTGCGGCACGCAAGTCAAATCAAGCGTCAAATAATTAGTCACATCAGCGTCAAATCAAATGTCACTTTGAGTGATGTGACTTGACAACTTGATTGAGTGATGTGACTTGATGTGAGTTGATGGAAAGCATTAATTGCTTGACTTTTTGTAAATCATAAAGTTGTATATGGTAAATGGATTTTAGAAATCATTAATCTATTACACTTTTTCATCTCTCTCACATAACTCTCTCTTCCTCTCATCTTCTCTCTTCACGCCCATGGAGGGGCAAAAACTTCACTGGTTTCTGTCAGAAACCGTGAGCCAGGGAAGCAAGAGTGCTGGTTTTTTTGGCAAAAATCAAGAGAGCTAGCACTCCGAGAGACATGCGAAGGTGATAGGGAAGTCCACCCATGAGCCGGGAGTCGTTTGACGAAGCTTAGAGCTTGTTCAAGGACCTCAAAAACCGAAATGGAGGGCTGCAAATCAGTCACTGCCGAGCAGTCCATGGAAGCAGAAAAATCAGTTTTGTTGCCTCGCGCGTCGCTCAACCGATCGATGTGAGTATTCCGTAACCTTGTTGATTTGTATTCACACATGTTTCATGCTTGTTTATGATCTTAGGACCTTAGCAAACACCAACAATGGCATCAAGATCAAGGTTAAAGCATGAAATTGATTTAGGGCTCAAAATTTGGGTAAACTTGATTTTGAGCATGATTAATGAAATTGGATGAATTAGTATGCTTAAATGTGTTTGAATTGAGGATTGATTGGATCAATTTGTTGAAATTTGTTTGGAAGAAATTTCCCCCATTTTTTGGTGTTGGCCGAATATATGCCCTATTTTATCTTGGTATTTTTGATTTTTGATCATTGGATGTGTTGGAAATCATTCGGGATGTTGATTTAATGTCGATTGTGGAATTAATTGGATTGAATTCGAATCGGACATAAATCCCCAATTGCAGAGATAAAGAAGAATGAATGGGTTTGATTTTTGATTAAAATGTGTTGGACATGTTTTAATGTTAAAGAGCATGATATTAGGCTAATTGATGTTTTAGAAATTTTAATGGGTAATTAATTGTGTAATGCACTTTGAGTAATTAAATGGGAATTTGGAATTTTTGGAATTTAATTATTGAGCTTAAATTGGATTGGGCTTGTTGTGTTGTAAATGGGCTTATTGGGCTTGGTTGTACCAAGTTAGGTTTAGCCCAAATGGTGGATCCAATTGGGCCCAAAACCGCTTCCATAAAGCCCAAATGCGACTTAATGGACCTTTAAAGTTTAATTGGGCCTAATGGGCCTAAAATGATTCTAGGCTTATGGGGTAATTCCCGGATAGATTTGGTTATTCGGTTTGACCCGAGTTGACCAAAAGTCCACGCCTTAAGAAATTAATTAAAAGCCCATAGAACTTTAATTTAATTGACGTTGGACGTTAATCGGGCTTTGAGACCCGTAACGATTAAATTTGGAATTTAAGTCGTAAAAGGTTTATTAATAAAGTGTAGTATTAATTTGGAATTAAATAAGCCAATTAGTATTAAATACAAATTGAATTGGATTTAATTATGTAGTTTAATTTATTCGAGAATTCGTACTTTGAGTACTTATTCGCAAAACGAGTTTGACTCGAGAAAAATCAAATCGTTGTTTGAACATTGTATGATCACTAATTATCAGAGTAATAATTGATTAGATTGATTGATAACATGCTTGTGTGACTACATGGTTGCGATGCATGAATAATGTATATCGGATGGATATTAGATGGGTGGGACAATTTTAGAAATTGTTGTAATAAATTTGATTATTAATTGGACTACGTGTCCAGCCTTATTACCTCCTTATTCTTTGTATCTTTCTCACCTATTCCCCTCAATGTAAATGAGGTTTCTTTAGAAGTGTCGTGTGTAACGGGTAGAAGTAATACATGTGCTAGAGGGAGAGAGAAAATGAGAGATTTGATCTAGGATCAATGTGTAAAGTATCCATCCGCATATCATTATTATTTATTTATACGCGCTTTATTATGTGTTTAGAATGCATGTTTAGGGTGTATGATGATGAGACCTTAACAAAGATAATAATTTGGTTGCCAATTTGCACTAAAAAAACCCTCGCAGAATATTAAGCATTTTTCCTTCCATTGAGTGATTCTTACTCAAGATTCGAGACTGGCATTGGCTTGTTGGCCAAAGTCAAGGCCTTTGTCTGTCGAGGATGTGTTTGAATCACGAAGGCTTTGTTCCATATTGGTGTATTGTCCAAGTTGTGGTTTGTTGGCCAAAGTCATGACCACTTCTTGTCCATCGACATTGATTACGAAGCTTTCCATGGTCAATGGGTCACGCTTAACTGGGATCACTAAGTTTGTTGTGGCAAAGCCAGGGTTTAGTTGATTCAGAGGAAATGGTTAGGTAATACATTGGATGTATTGGCATATATAAGATGTATGTTTCGGACTTGGATGTCCCCCTACCGGATCTAGGAATTGGATTGGATCCAATCGATCTTAGATATCTACCTAGTTAATTATCATATAATTTGTTGGCCAAAGTCAAGATTGTGTGATATTAACGGGATCCTAGCCCACTAGGAAACACGGTTTCCCGAGTACTCGACAGAGGGTTAGAGGCTCGCCGAAAATAGTGGGATGCAAGAATTGAATTAGCAATATTCGTTAATTACTTGCCATACGCGCTCATTCAAATATCATTCGTCATATAAATTAAATGTTAGTTGGACTAATATTTAAATGTTTGTTTTAATAAATAGTTGGACTATATTCAAATAATTCATTTATATTGGTTATATAATTGGATTATAGTAATCAATATATTTGATTTAATTAAATTATAGTTGATTAAATAGTTGGACTATTGTAATCATTATAATAAATAGTACCTAAATCGTTGATTAAATAATTGGACTATTAAAGTCAAGATAAAAATGAAAGATTGACATTTAAAACATAATCCTATGGAAAATGTATTTAAATGGTTTAATTTCAAATTGGGAATAAAATTTCAGGATGGTCCTGGAAATTAATAAGTTACTTTATTTGATAAAATAACATATTATGCCTAAGCTCGGAGTTAACCAATAGTAGAGCATAATATTTGGAAGATTTATGTGATGATAACTTTAGTGCTTAATCCATTATACTTACCGCAATAGACTCCTAATTTCTTTGTCCGAACTAAGGATTAGATCCTTAAAGTATGATAATGAAATTAAAGGATCTTAATAAATCTATACTTGGATTTTAGAAGTACTAAACTTGCGATAAATAACTCTTGAAGAGTAATGACTATTCTCAAGGAGATAAAGTCAAACTTTGCAATTAGGCAAGTAGCGCAAGGCGCACCTTACTTCGATATTCTAGAAGGCCAAGGCTTGGCCAAAAGGCTTCTGGAATGTGAAAAGGGCAAAGGCAAAATCATTATAATCTTCTAGGAAGATAAATGACATATCCCAAAATGTCTGCCTAAATTGTGGCTAACGGGATCGCGGAAGCGTGACTGCCGTTTGGACAAGGTAGACATGAAGGAATTGAAGACGAGCAAGGCTCTAACTTCAAATATGTTTGTCATAAGTATATTCACTACTAGTATTGAAATTGGATTTTAAATACTTAGTGTGGTACATAAATATATAAAATGACAAACAATAGCTCAAACTGATTTGATCAGAAGAAACTAATCGTGGCATTGTTGCTGGGACACAATTAAACAAGACTCGTATATCCACACTTTTGAAGAGTGGGTACTAGGACTAATTTGATCTCATTCAAATAAAGTCTATGAATCTAGTTTATTGGGCAAAGTGCCTAAAACACTATTTACTTGGTAAAAGTGTAAATGCCACTGATTTGTTAGCCCTAGTTCATTGTGAAGCAAGTGGGCCCATGTCTAGTTAGGCTAGATGTGGATATGAATATTTCGTGACCTATACGGATGTGGCATCGCGTTATGGTTACGTGTTTCTTTAGAACACAAATCAGAAACTTTTATAGTTTCGACACGAAATAGACAAACAGATCGGCTAAAGTATTAAACCGTCACGGTAAGACCGTAATGGAAAATACTAAGCAAAAGTTTCTAAAATACTTGAAAGAGTATAATATTCTTTCAATGAGGACTCCTCCCAGAACACGTCAAGTTGACGGTGAGTCCGAACTGAGTAACCGAATTTTGTTGGACATGATAAGGTTAATCATGAGTCGCTCTGAGCTACAATTTCCTTCAACGGATAAGAATTAGACAATGCCAAACTTATTTGAATAAGGTTCCATAAAAATTTGTTTGACAGATTTCATATTAGATATGAACAGGAAAGAAACCAGGTTTCTCATTCCTGAATGTTTGGGTATGCTTGGCATATGTTTGGATGATACCAAACTAAAACCCAAATTGGATAAGTGCCAATTGTAGGTTATCCTAGGGATACCATAAGTACAGTACTTATACAACTCACTAGAGAACAATGTAATTTTTGCTCACCATGCGGTTTTCCTAAGAGGAATACCGATATGCAGTGGTAAATGGGAAAATAGTAAAACTCGATGAAAATCGGAGTAATACTGTCCAAGGCACCGAATTTTAATGGAACATTAAATAGTTCATCAAGGATGAAACTATTACTATTAATCTTCGAATACACAAGAACCACGTAAGTCGGAGAGAGTCAGAAAACAACCTAGGGTATGGGTTTCTGATCTCACCTCATAAAGATGTCTATCTTATTGAGGTATACCAACTGACTACGTATGAGGAAGTGATACAAGGTATCGACTCCCTATTATGGCAAAGTGCCATATAATCCGAAATGGATTCATGGATATCAACAAGTTTGGATACTAGTTGATGTACCGCAAGGCATTGTGCCTATTGGTACTTATAAGTCTTCAAGGAAGACGTACATTGATGGCAACATACCAACGTATAAAGCTAGGCTTTTAGCGGAAAGGTATCATTATCAATATTGTGTTGATTACGATTCAACCTTTTACCTGTTGCCACGGTAAATCCATTTGGATAATGCTTGTGAAGCTGCGTGTTTCATTATGAAATATGACAGCTTTACGGGAAAATCGCTTTCCTGAAAAGGAAACTTTAGGAGGATGTTTACAACATCCTGTCGGTTTTGTCGTACCAAAACTAGCAAACAAGGTTTGCAGGTTATTCGATCCATGCTTGGATTGAATCAAGCATTAGGTTCTTGGAATTATCGTTTTGATGTAATCATAATAGTTTATGATTAATTCAAAACGAAATGATTCTTGTGTATATAAGAGGGTTAGTGGGAGCGCACTGACATTGGTTGTCCTATAAATAATGATAATACTGTTGGTTTCTATAATATGTCCCAAACAAAGATTAAGCATGTGAAATACTATAAAGAATATATATAAAATGAAGTATGGCGGAATCATACTTACAACGCCTTGTGATGAAGAAGATGATCAAATGGTAGTAGAAGCCCCTTATTCGGCCAGAGGAGGAAGAAGACTTGAAGCTCCAAGCTTTTGTATTCCAAGCTCTTTGATGGTTTCCCTATCACCTTTTGATCCCTTGCTTGTGCTAGCAAAAATGGAGAAATAGAAGATCAAATCTTCCTTGCCCTTGTCAATGGAGTTCTCGGCAATTTTAGAGAGAAGAGAGATTTTGTTGTAAAGTCTTAATTAATTTTTGTATTACCAAAAATCAATTTATATTTATGTTATAATTTATTACAATTAATAATAAATCTATGACATAAACCATGCAATGGCTTAGAGTGTCAAACACTCAAACTCCATGCAAAGCCTTGAGTGTAATGCACACTATCAACATGCAATGCCTTAGCATTAAAATAATGCATATAATGACAAGTGTCATGTGGGCCCCACACGTTCCCAAATGAAAGTGGGCCCACGTCCACTCACGCGTTCGGGTTCGATATTTCCGAAATACCGAACTTGCGTCGCGACGTTAATTAAATCGAATTTAAATAAACAATCGCGCCTAGCGAAATTATTATTTACGTCGCTAACGAATTGTTTCTAAATTAACTCGTATGCCCGAATTAAAATCTAATTTAATTTCGCGTCGAAACGAATTTCAATTATTATATCGAATATAATAATCTTACTGATTAATTCCAAATTAATCGTTCTCTCTCTCTAAATAAGGCACTTTATCCAAGATAAAGTTTCTCCGTAATTAATCCAAGATTAATTAAATTCGAATCAAATATCATAGGTGAATCTTCGGGGAGGAAGCGACCCAAGAGACTCCGGATATTTTGGCAGTAAATACGGTCGTCGGATAATCCGAACACGTACGTACCTCGTACTACGTCTTTACCGATTCACAAGACAAGGTTGGCTTCTAGCAAAGCGCATGCCTACCCAATTCTCCAGAAATATTCTTACAGGAATATAAGATCTATATCAAGCGTAGTATACCGGTAGTATTGCGTACATCGATCCAGTATCGGATGATCACATGCTAGGCCTAGGGCTGGAGATGTGTCTGCCCCGTACGAAACATATATCGGACATCAAGCAACTAGTCTCTTTAAATCGGACAATCCTGACCTGGTCATATTGTCCCGACGGTTGCAACCTTTATAGAGTACTAGTTCTGTGCCCTGCATGATCATCACCTCCTATGTCTGAAGCGATACTTCCATCTTGACATCACATCCAGTACACTACGCTTCTCGATAAACCAGAAGAGGTGGTACACAGAACGGTTAAGGTCCCCAAACACCAAAACAAAAGTTTACCGATTGTCGCAAGTACTAGCGATGGAGTCTCAGGTTAAGACCATATACACCTACCCTGATGCGGCCTCCCATAGACACATAGACATACTACAATGGGATTCCGCGGGGTCTATCAGAGCGAAGCTGCTTTCCGTACCATCGGTAAAACCACAACCTCCTATCGCACTTGCATAAGTATCCAATACTTAAATATATGAGAACTATGCCGTTGTGCCCTCACAACGTGCACAAGCGCAATACTAGCCTATTCCGCATTATCGATGTCCAGTCTCGATAATACTACGGCTAGGGATATTTAATGATTAAACCTTTATGGATTGATACTGTTCATATCATCTCAATCCAGTACTAATCATATGGACTATTGCCATTTTATATTCAAAGTAAATAAAATTACAAAACGGCCAAAGGCAATTTCATTATCACATAGTTAATTTTGTACAATAATACATATCATTTACAAACAGTGACGCTATGGGACATAATGTCTAACAAATATGTCATTTCTTGGAAATGATATTCCCAAATAACAATCGTGGAAGCTTGGCTTTCGAGAAAACTCTCCGAGAACCGTACATTCAAAATTGTACGCGACCTGGTGTCTCATACGCTTTGAGCATATGGATTCACAAACAGACCAATCCAAGTGATAATCACTGGATTGATGTTAAGAACATCCGTTAGTATCTTAGAGAACTAAGGATGTTGTTTTAATCTATGGAGAAGGAGAACTTGAAGTGACTGGGTTTACTGTAGCAAGTTTCATTAACCGATTGAACGACTATAAGTCGTAAAACGGTACTATATAGTTTGAACAACGGAACAGTGAGCTAGAAATCTTCCAAGCAAGATACTGTTACCAAATAAACAGCAAATGCAGAATATTGCTACATCTAAGGCAGCAATAGAAGCCTTATGGGTCAACAACAAATCTAATTAGATTAGATATAATTATGTTAGCAGCTGAGCTAGGCTGCAGCGCAGGCTAAAGAATTAATGGTCTCATCAACGATCCAGATACATAACTTCGGACTATCATCTGATTCGTTCGGATCATACATCGTGGCGATGTGATGATCGTATAAATCACATCAGATGATAATCATGCAAATCCGATGACGAAAGCTTTTACTCAGCAGTTTGAGCCAACCGTACATAGTTCCGGTGTAAGACACTCGAGTGACTGGCTATAGGCCAAGTGGGAGATTGTTGGACAATTATGACCCATAGCGTCACTATTTGTACAGATCACGGTGTTGTTGTACAAATTAACTATGTGACAAAGGAGATTGCACTCTTATCATTTGTGATTAGATCAACTAGATGTATAAATGATAGGAGGTCCCTATGATTTTTCCTAGATTGAGAATTATATGAGACAGTTTCAGTCAACGAAGGATAAATCATTAAATATCCCTAGTCAGAGTATTATCGGGATGGACATCGATAAATACGTAAAAGACTAGTATTACACTTGTGCGCGTTGTGAGGGCATAACGTTATAGTTCTCATATATTTGGGTATAGGATACTCATGCAAGTGTACTAGGAGGTTGTGTTTACCGATGGTACGGGAAAAGCTTCGCTCTGGATAGACCCCATCGGAATTCCATTGGCAGTATGACTATGTGTCTATGGAAGTCCGAAATCAGGGTAGGTGTATTTGGTCTTAACCTGAGGCTTGCACCGCTAATACTTGCGACAATCAATATACTTTGGTTGCGGTCGTCCAGGGCTTTAACAGGTTCTGTGTACGCATATGCTGGGTATATTGAGAATCGTAGTGTGTTGGGTGTGATGTCAAGACGGAAGTGTCACTCCAGTCATATGGAGATGATGGTCACGTAGGATACGGTACTAGTACTCTTAAGTACTGCAATCATCGGGATAAAATAACAAGGTCATGTTTATCCGATTATAGAGACTAGTTATCAGACATTCGACATGTGCTTCGTACGGGGCAGACACAATTCCAGCCCCAGGCCTAGCACGTGATCATCCGATACTGGACAGAAATACTCAATACTACGTATACTACGCCAGATATAGATCCTTTATTCATGTAAGGATATTTCTAGAGAATTGGGTAGGCATGGCGCTTTGCTAGAAGCCAACCTTGTCTTGTAAATCGGTATAAATGTAGTACGAGGTACTTACGTGTTGGGATAGTCCGACGATCGAATTTACTGCCAACATATCCGGGGATCTCATTTGTGACTTCCCGAAGATTCACGATGACGTATGACTCGCACTCTAAATTAATCTGGGATTAATGCGGAGATATTTGATCTGGGAGAAAATATCAATAAAGAGAGATAACGATTAATTTGGAATTAATCGATAAATTAATATATTGATATATTAACGAAATATATGATTTCGACGCGGAATTAAAATTAGATTTTAATTCGGGCGAACGAATTAATTTAGAATTAATTCGTTAGCGACGTCAATAGTAATTATGCTAGGCATGATTATTTAATTAAATTAGATTTAATTACGTCGCAACGGATAATTCGTTAATTTGGAATTAATGAACCCGAGCTCGGGATTATTTACGAGCGCATTCGCATTTCAAATTTGAGTGCGGCACGCAAGTCAAATCAAGCGTCAAATTATTAGTCACATCAAGCGTCAAATCAAATGTCACTTTGAGTGATGTGACTTGACAACTTGATTGAGTGATGTGAGTTTATGTGAGTTGTTGGAAAGCATTAATTGCTTGACTTTTTGTAAATCAAAAAGTTGTATATGGTAAATGGATTTTAGAAATCATTTAATCTATTACACTTTTTCATCTCTCTCACATAACTCTCTCTTCATCTCATCTCTCTCTTCTTCACGCCCATGGAGGGGCAAAAACTTCACTGGTTTCTGTTAAGAAACCGTGAGCTAGGGAAGCAAGAGTGCTTGGTTTTTTGGCCAAAAATCAAGAGAGCTATCACTCCGAGAGACATGCGAAGGTGATAGGGAAGTCCACACTGAGCCGGGAGTCGTTTGACGAAGCTTGGAGCTTGTTCCAGGACCTCAAAAATCGAAAATGGAGGGTTGCAGATCAGTCACTGCCGAGCAATCCATGGAGGCAGAAAATCAGTTTTGTTGCCTCGCGCGTTGCTCAACCGATCGATGTGAGTATTCCGTAACTTTGTTGATTTGTATTCACACATGTTTCATGCTTGTTTATGATCTTGGGACCTTAGCAAACACCAACAGTTTCTCATTCCTGAAGATTTGGGGATGCTTGGCATACGTTAAACGTTTGGATGGTATTAAACTAGAATCCAAATCGGATAAGTGCCTATTTGTAGGTTATCCTAGTGAAACTAAAGGATATTACTTCTACAACCCACAAGAGAACAAGGTATTTGTTGTTCTCTATGCGGTTTTCCTCGAAAAGGAATTCCTAAATGCAGTGGTAAGTGAGAGGAAAGTAGAACTCGATAAAAATCGTAGTGATACTATTCCTGGTACAGACTCCCTCACGGAACACGAATAGTTCATCATGGATGAGACTGTTCCACAATTTTCTAATACACAAGAACCGCGTAGGTCGGAGAGAGTCAGAAAACAACCTTAGAGGTATGGGTTTCTGATCTCACCTCATGTAGATTTTAATATTATTGAGGATAATGAGCCGGCTACGTATGAGGAAAAGATACAAGGTATCGACTCCGCTTTATGGCAAGAAGCCATGAAGTCCGAAATGGATTCCATGTATACCAACCAAGTTTGGACACTGGTTGATGTACCAGAAGACGTTAAGTTGATTGGTTGTAAATGGGTCTTCAAAAGGAAAACCGACATGGATGGCAACATACAAACGTACAAAGCTAAGCTTGTAGCGAAAGGGTATCGTCAACGACATGGTGTCGATTACGATGAAACTTTTTCACATGTTTCCATGATTAAATCTATTCGGATAATGCTTGCTATTGCTGCATATTTCGATTATGAAATATGGCAGATGGACGTCAAAACTGCTTTCCTTTACGGAAACCTTTTGGAGGATGTTTATATGCAACAGCCTGACGGTTTTGTCTTGCCAAAACATGCAAACAAGGTTTGCAAGTTAAATCGATCCATTTATGGATTGAAGCAAGCTTCACGTTCTTGGAACAACCGTTTTGATGAGATCATAAGAGAATATGATTTCATTCAAAACGAAGATGATTCTTGTGTGTATAAGAAGGTTAGTGGGAGCGCACTGACATTCATTGTCCTTTATGTTGATGATGTATTGCTTATTGGCAATGACATTCCCATGCTACAATCGGGGAAAGCTTGGCTTTCATTAAAATTCTCCATGAAAGATCTGGGAGAAGCAGCCTTTATACTGGGAATAAGGATTTACCGGGATAGATCAAGAAAGCTGATTGGACTCTCCTAGAGCTCGTACATTGACAAAGTGTTGAAGAGATTCAACATGGATCAGTCTGAGAGGGGACTGCTTCCAGTGTCACATGGCGTTTCTCTATCTAAGGACTTGTATCCTAAAACTCAAGATGAGAGAGATAACATGAATCGGATCCCGTTCGCTTCTGTAGTCGGATCGATCATGTATGCCATGATATGTACACGACCTGATGTCTCATATGCTTTGAGCATGTGCAGTCGCTATCAGGCCGATCCAGGTGATGGTCACTGGATTGTTGTTAAGAACATCCTTAAGTATCTTAGAAGAACTAAGGATGCTTTCTTAGTCTATAGAGATGGAGAACTTGAGGTGACTGGGTTCACCGATGCAAGTTTCCAAACCGATAAAGACGACTCTAAGTCGCAATCTGGGTATATATTTTGTTTGAACAACATAGCAGTGAGCTGGAAATCTTCCAAGCAAGAGAATGTTGCTGATTCAACAACAGAAGCAGAATATATCGCTGCAGTTGAGGCAGCAAAAGAAGCAGTTTGGATCCGTAAATTCCTAATTGGATTAGGAGTAGTTCCGTTAGCAGTTGAGCCCGTACTTTTGTATTGTGACAATAACGGGGCTATAGCGCAGGCTAAGGAACCATGGTCTCATTAACGATCCAAGCATGTACTTCAACGTTTCCATCTGATTCGTGAGATCATACATCGTGGTGATGTGAAGATCTAAAAGATCGCTTCAGATGACAACATTACAGATCCGCTGACGAAGCTATTTCTCAGTAAAAGTTTGAGCGACATGTACATAGTTCAGGTGTTAGATACTTGAGTGATTGGCTATGAGCCAAGTGGGAGATTGTTGGACAATTATGACCCATAGCATCACTATTTGTAAAAGACATGATGTTTTTGTACAAATTAATTATGTGATAAAGGAAATTGCTATTTTATCATTTTGTAATTGGATTACTTAGATATATATAAATGATAAAAGTCCCTATGATTAGTTCTGGATTAATAAGATATGAGACAATATTAATACACGAACGGTTTAATCATTAAATACCCCTAGTCGTAGTATTATCGAGACTGGACATCGATAATATGGAATAGACTAGTATTACACTTGTGCGCGTTATGGAAGCTTAACGGCATAATTCTCATGTATTTAAGTATTGGATACTTATGCAAGTGTGATAAGAGGTTCTGTTAGCCATTGGACCAGGAACAGCTTCGTTCTGGATAGACCCCTCAGAATCCCATTGGTAGTATGACTATGTGTCTATGGGAATCCGAATCAGGGTAGGTGTATGTGGTTTACCTGAGACTTGCATCGCTAATAATTGTGACAATCAGTACGCTTTGGTTTTGGTCATCCGGGGCTTCAACAGGTTCTGTGTACGCCTCTTCTGGGTTTACTGAGAATCGTAGTGTATTTGGTATGATGTCAAGATGGAAGTATCACTTCAGTCATATGGAGAAGATGATCACGTAGGGATACAGAACTAGTACTCTCATATACTACAGCTATCGGGATAGTATGACTAGGTGATGATTATCCGATTAAAGAGACTATTTGCTAGTGATCCGATATATGCTTCGTACGGGGCAGATACAATTCCGGCCCTAGGCCGAGCATGTGACATCCGATACTGGATCGTAATACGCAATACATTGTATACTATGCCTGATAAGAATTATATATTCCTCGTTGAATATTTCTGGAGAATTGGGTTGGCACGGTGCTTTGCTAGAAGCCAACCATGTCTTGTAAATCGATAAGAACGTGGTATGGGGTACGCACGTGTTCGGATAGTCTAATAATCGTATTTACTGCCAATATATCCAGGGATCTCTTGGGTCGCTTCTCAAAGATTCACCGATGACATTTGACTCGAACAGAATTAATATGGGATTAATTATGAGAGAGAAAATTAATCTGGGATTAATTACGGCAAGAATTTATCTGGGATAAAATTCAAAAAGAAGAGAGAAAGCGATTAATTTGGAATTAATCGATTAAATAATATATTGGATATATTAATTGAAATTCGATTTCAATTAATATATCCAATATATTATGATTTCAATACGGAATTAAAATTGGATTTTAATTCGGGCGAACGAATTAATTTGGAATTAATTTGTAAGCGACTTTCGTAATAATTTTGCTAGGCATTATTATTTAATTAAATTGGATTTAATTACGTCGCAACGGAAAATTCGTTTAATCGGATTAAATGAACCCGAGCCCGAAGTGTGTTGTGTAAGCCCACTTGGATTTTGAATTTAAGCGGGGGGGACCCACTAACTTATATCAATTGTCAACTAGATGATGGAAATGGTTGGGAGCTTTTAATGCAATCTTTTGCAACACACTTTGTTTTGCTTTTTTGAAAAGCATATACACTTTTTAAAGTTGACTTTGGTGTATTAGTTTTTAGAAAACAAAATATCAAACAACTTCATCTTCTCTCTTTTTCCTTGCAATGCCGTGAGTCTCTCTTTTGGAAAGAAAAATTTTGTTGCAAAATTTTCTTAAGCTAGCACTTAAAGGAGTCTTGTGAGGTGATAGGGGAACTCATCCTTGAGTTGGGAATACAATATCAAAGCTTGGAGCTTCTACCATACAAAGAAAGTTTTGAACCTCATCCGTTCAATGTAAGTTCAAGTTCCAATTGTGGTTACCCCCGCCCGACAAGTATATGTCTATCCTGTAAGGAAATCTATTAAGGGGTTATCTATCCTCAAGGAAGATCGTGAGCTATTGAATCTAAGGCTGAAACCTAAAATCCCTTTGTCAAGTTCATTTTAAGTTTATCACATCAATCATATTGGTGATCAAGCAACAAGAAGCGTTAAGCTTAAAATTCAATAAACAAACTAAAGAATTACCCATTATATAATTAAATCAATTATTAAGCATGTGAATATTGTGTTTTATCACTTCCCTAGAATCAAAATAAAATACTGGGGTTAGGGGATCCACCTTTACTATTTTAATTTAGAAATCTCCCTTATTATAATATAGAAATTATCAGTGATATTACCAACCGACCATATAGGCGGTATCCTGATTAAGTAAGATTTTCAATTAAGTCCACCCGATTATAAATGAGGTGTCATTATTTGTCCATAAACTAGCCATATAGGCGGTAATCATCTGTCACCTAAAGACCGACCATATAGGCGGTGTCACATTATGTAAAATAAATAAAACCAGCCATTAAGGCGGTAAATCTTTAATTTAAATTATAATTTCCATATTATAATTAAGGAAGATTAATCTAAACTAAAATAATAAAAGCTTCACCCTTCCCCAGCGGAAATTTAACTATTGAACATAAAAGAAAAGAAAAAAAAATAAACTATTACTATTACTGAAAACAAAAATAAAAATACATAATTAAAATACTGAAAATAAATACAAACAAGATGCAATCCTTAAATTCCTTACAAAAACCTAAGGAAAACATTAGATTTACAAATGAAATGGCTTGGTATTTATAGGCAAAATTTTGCCTCCACCAATTTTTCCACAAATTTCTCCACCAATTGCTCCACCAAACATGGCACCGAATATGGCACTAAATCCTCCACCAAACATGAAGTTTGACAATTTTTATTTTTCATTTTTCATTTTTTATTTATTATTTATTTTTTATTTTGAAAATGACTTTAATAAATACACATAACACACTTCCAGATGTTTCATCAATTTCGGTCATGAAATCTTCCGAATTAGAAATTATTATGAACATCAACATTGTAGAGCTTTGAGTCATCTTTAATCTGGAACTTGAATCACCTCAATCCGATTTCGGAGTAGAAAGTTATGGCCAAAATACGAACATTGCGCAAAGTTAAAATTTCTGAAATTGTACTTCGTTAGAACGCCATTTCAAGTTTCCAAAATCCAAATGTCAAGTCCATTTTTTACCTTTATTTGTTCCATATTTCATCCTGATTGATTCCATTGAGTCTTGATTTTATTTTATCTGTAAAATAAAATAAAACACATCAAAACGCTCATAAAACTCGAGAAAATATACAAAATATTAAGTAAAAGGGGCGGTAAATAGTGATATATTTTCCGCTCATCACACCCCCAAACCTAACATTTTGCTAGTTCTCGAACAAAATAATAAAATAAAATAAAATAAACAATTGAGACTAAATTAAACTAATCCACTTTCGTAGGGATCACGATTGCATTTAACGTATGCAACAAGCCTTTAAACCCTAAGTGTCCCTAGCAGACGAGTTGTAGTCTCGTGAGGGCTTACAGTGACGATACCCACAAACGTCAAACTAATGCACATAAAAGCAAAAAGAAAATAAAACTTGTTGATGGTGTTTTCAAGCACTACAGTATTTAAGACAGCACGACAAAGACAAAAGGGTAAAATTCTTTCTCTGGTTGACATCGTATGAAGACCGACCACATCATATGAAGACCGACCACATCATATGAAGACCGACCACATCATGAGAAGACCGACCACTTTGGTTCATATAACCGAGCACTATAGAGGTCGGCAGGAACACTCTCAGCATAAAAGATTGTCATGGCCGACCTCATTAAGACCGACCAGACAACGGGCCGTGTTCAAAACAACAGCACCCCATTCTTATGGATAAGATAAGAAAGATATCCTGCTCTCGCAAGGAGAAGAGTCAGATCCAGGGCGGGAAGAAGAAGAAGAAGGCATTACCGAATCAGGAAACCATGCAAGAAGAGAAGACTGAGTACAATAGGATTCTTATACAAATAGGAGTCTGATTTCTGTATTATTATAAATAGGAGGGTAGAGCATGTGTAAAAGAACATCTGAAAATCATCACAAAAGTGAGTGAGAAAAGATTGAAGTCATCAAAAATTAGTGATCAGAATATCAAGCTCTGATTTGTAAGAGCAAAAGAGAGGCCCGAGAGTGTATTTGAGTAATAAAAAAAAGTACCACCCTGTTCTTGTCCGTGGACGTAGGTCGGATCCCAAAATCCACCGAACCACGTTAAATCTCTTGTCTGATTGGTGTGTTTTCCCGTTTCCCGCTAAGTTTGCTTTTGGTTCCCCATAACCAAACAAATTCACAGTTGAAGGAGGGTTCCCTCGGAGGTGATATTCCCATATTACCCTGAGACCAAAATCACCGTCAACAGTTGGCGCCGTCTGTGGGGAACTTCAACAAAAAGCAGTTCACGTGATAAGACAAATGGCGGAAGACGGAAATCCCCAATCAGGAGGTCCGGCAATGGACTGGATGAAAAAGATGGAAGATAGCATGAGGTCTATGATGGATCGACTAGAAGAAGATGGAAGGAGCAAACAACGAGGAACCTGAAACCGGGGCCGGCCAGAAGAGGAAAGAGAGGGAAAAAGGAAAAAGAGTAGTAGTAGATATAAGCGAAGACGAGGGACCCAGAAAGAGAGGCCCTTATGGGATAAGATCTGAAGTGGTAGGAAGAGAGCCACGATCCGAAGACACATGGGAAGAGGAGGAACAATCACCCAACCCCTCCTCCGACAGTTTTTTCAACTCCGAGAGGAGGAATAGAAAATACAACGAAGACGTACAGGAGACCTCCGAGCTCAAGGAACGCCACGCCCGGAACGACAGGAGAACAGAAGGACACAGAAGGCGACACGGGGGCACAGCCCGTGAAATAAAATCTTGGTTGAAAAAAGAGATGACCAGATGGGAAGAAAGCCTCAAGATCGGCGCGGGAGACCCCGAGGCGAGGAAGAGGGGTCTCCCCTTACAGAAGAATAAAAACAGCACAGTTCCCGAAGAGATTTAACATGCCGACCATGGCACCATACAAAGGCCACTCCGACCCAAAATCCCACATTGAGAATTTTGTCCTCCTGATGGAAGTACAGGGGGTAACGGGCGACGCCGTATGCAAAGTATTTCCCTTAACTTTAGGTGGACCTGCCATCCTATGGTATAGAAGTCTGGCCCCGGGGAGCATCCAGAGCTTCTCCCAGCTTAAGAAATCGTTTATCCGACACTTCAAAGGAGCCTGCACCCCTAAAAAGACAATAGGAGAACTAAGGCTCATAAAACAGGGAGACGACGAAACACTGAAAAGCTTCATTGAAAGGTACCATAACATCGTACTCGAGGTCGGAGGAGTACGAATCCAAGAAGCCTGGAAAGTCTGAAAGGGGCCCTAAGGGTCGGGAAACTGTGGACCCATCTGAGAATCCATGAGACACCAGACTACGCTACCGCACTGGAGATAGCCAGGAAGTACGTCCTACTAGAAAGCGAAGAAAAAGTATCCCGGAGGGGGACAACCACCAGAGAAAGGGTGACAAGGAGGGAAGACCACCGGCGACCGGAAAGAGAATTCCGGAAGTTCAATCCAAGACCCAAAGAATTCAAGCCAATGCACAGAAGGATCAAGGAAAGAGGCCCACAACTCAGGTAAACCACGTGGTTCGAGAGGAGGCATATATCCCTTTGAGCAAGCCGCCAGGAGAAATCATCATGGAGATACGGGAGAAAGGTCTCTTAATAGAACCAGACCTCAGGAGGTTTCCCCCAGACAGAAAAAACAAAAGGTCCTACTGCCTACATCACAACCTAAAAGGGCACACAACCGATGAGTGCAAGGATCTGCGGGAACAAATGGAGGACCTGGCCCGGAACGGGTACCTGAACAATTACATCGACCACGAAACCATGGCCGCCAGACAAAGGGCAAGGAATCGAGGGGTGAACGTCATCGCATCAGGAGGGGCAACGCTGGCCGGGGACTCTAACCGGTCAAGAAAGAATTACAGCCGAGCACGGGGAACAGAGGTGCTGAAAACAGAAAAAATCCCAAACCCCCAAGGAAATCGGTCAACACCCATTATGTTCACCGATGAAGACGCTCAGGGGGTAAGTTTCCCCCACGATGACGCACTGATAATCAAAGCAACGATCGGCGGCACAGAAGTGGACCGAATCCTGGTGGATCCTGGGAGCGCGGTAGACATAATTTCCAAAGAGACTTTGGAGGACCTGGGAGTAGAATGCACAGCCCTAACCAAAGACAGCACCCCCCTGTACGGATTCGGGGGTTCAACGGTCATCCCCCTGGGAAAAATTCAGTTAGCAGTAACGATCGGGGCTGCCCCCAAAACCCGAACAATCATGATAAACTTCACCGCAGTAGACTGCATGAGCAGTTATCAAGTCATTGTCGGCCGCCCCTTCATGATGAAAACCAAGGCCGCAATGTCCTGTCATTACTTGAAATTGAAGTTCCCCACACGGGAAGGGATCGGAATCGTATGCGGAAGCCAGAAAAAAGCCCGCAGCTGTTTTGCCACTTTCTCGCGAGAAACCCTCTGCGTAGAAAGAGGCACCAAGAAGAGACAGAGAGACGAGGATGACGAAAATACAAGGAAAGACCCTGCTCCTCGGCCCGACAAAGCTGCACGGCTCGGATCAGCCGAAGAATTGGAAGAAGTAAAACTATTCGGGCCAGAGAAGAACATAAAAATAGGAGGAAGTCTAGACAAAACCCTAAGAAAAGACTTGTTGGAATGTCTATAAGAGTACCCCGACGTTTTTGCATGGGGACACGATGACATGCCCGGAATCGACCCAAATTCATAAGCCATCGCTTAGCGCAGTGAACCCATTACATAAGCCAGTAAAACAGAAGAGGAGAATATTCAACCAGGAGCGGTGCGGAGCAATAGCAACCGAGGTGGAAAAATTGCTGAAAGCCGGCTTCATCCGGGAAGTAAAATACCCAGAATGGGTGTCCAACGTGTGGTACTGGTGAAAAAGTCTAACGGAAAGTGGAGAATGTGCGTAGATTTCACCGACCTCAACAAAGCATGTCCAAAAGACAGCTTTCCCCTCCCAAATATAGACCAACTGGTAGATACAACAGCCTGCCAAGGGCTGCTAAGCTTCATGGACGCCTTCTCGGGATACAATCAAGTCAAGATGCACCCTGCGGATGAGGAGAAGACCACCTTTATTACTGACCAAGGGCTATACTGCTATAAAGTAATGCCTTTCGGATTGAAGAATGCAGGGGCGACTTTCCAGAGACTGGTGAACAAAGTCTTCAAACCGCTCATCGGCACGACCATGCTGGTATATGTCGACGACATGATAACAATGTCCGAGGAACCAAGAGGCCATGTAGCCGACCTGAAGAAAACTTTCGAACTCCTGAGGAAACACAGTTTAAAGCTCAATCCAGAGAAGTGTGCATTCGGGGTAGCCTCGGGAAAATTCCTGGGCTACATGGTAAGTTCACGAGGCATTGAAGCAAACCCGCAAAAGATAAGGCCGTGCTAGACCTGAAGTCTCCCCGGACAGTTAAGGAAGTGCAAAGCCTTACAGGAAGAATCGCCGCACTCAACCGGTTCATCTCGCGAGCAACCGACAAGTGCCATCATTTCTTCAAAGTCATCAAAAAAGCTCAAAAAGGGGTCGACTGGACACCCGAGTGCGAAGAAGCCTTCCAGCACCTAAAACAATACCTGGCACAGCCCCCTCTCCTAGCCAAACCCCTCCCAGGGGAGACGCTGTATCTATACCTGGCCGTCTCAAAACACGCAGTAAGCTCGGCACTGGTACAAGAGACCGACCACGTCCAGAAACCAGTTTACTACGTCAGTAAAGCCCTGCTGGACGCAGAAACTCGATACCCCATACACGAACTCATTGCCCTGTCCCTGGTCACCGCAGCACGGAAGCTACGACCCTACTTTCAAGCCCATCCGATCAAGGTATACACGGATTATCCCCTGAGACAAATCTTACAGAAACCGAGGCCTGGGAGACTGATGAAGTGGTCAGTAGAAATAAGCGAGCACGACATCTCCTACCTCCCAAGAACAACAATAAAAGGGCAAGCCTTAGCAGACTTCATAGCAGAACTCACAGAACCGCAGGTCTTAGCCGTAGAAGAAGACAGGTGGGAAATGTCTGTAGACGGGTCCGCAAGCTCGCACGGATACGGAGCAGGGGTAGCACTAAAAAGTGAAAAGGGAGAAGAAATACTGCTCGCCCTCAAATTCGCCTTCAAAACTACAAACAATGAAGCAGAGTACGAGGCGATACTGGCCGGACTAAGGCTGTGTACGGTAGTAGGAGTCCACAATGTAGTGATCAGGAGTGACTCTCAGCTAGCAATACAGCAGCTGAAAGGAGATTTTCAAGCCAGAGAACCAGCCATGGTAGCTTACTTAGCCGAAGTAAAGAGTGGGTGGAGAAAGTGGGAAAGTGGAAACGTACTCTTCGAACAGGTCGGACGAGAAGACAACTGCGAAGCAGATTCCCTGGCCAGGCTTGCCTCTTCAATGAAGACAGAAAACCCCAGGGTAATCCCTCTTATATACCTCCAAGAAAGAAGCATAGGGGAGACAGAGGTGGATGTACTAGAAGAAGAAGACAAAGATTCATGGATGCAACCGATCAGGAGGTACCTGGAAACAGGAGAAACCCTAAAAGATAAAAAGGAGGCCAGGAAGCTGAAGTTCAAGAGCACCAAGTTTTCCCTAATTGGGGGAGTACTCTACCGGAGAGGATACACCGTACCCCTCCTAAGATGCTTAGCACCAGAAGAAGCAGACTACGTGCTCAGGGAGATTCACGCAGGCATCTGCGGAAGCCACGCCGGGGGAAGATCAATCGCCTTCAAAGCCTTGAGGCAAGGATTTTACTGGCCAACCATGCACGAGGATGGCGTGAAGATAGCACGGAAATGCGAGGGATGCCAAAAGAATGCCAACCTCCACCATCAGCCGGCAGAACAGCTGACCACCATATCCAGCCCCTGGCCCTTCGCACAGTGGGGGCTAGACATTATAGGGCCGATGCCGAAAGGACGAGGTCAGGCGAAATATGCAATCGTGGCCATAGACTACTTTACCAAATGGGTAGAAGCAAAACCATTGTCCACCATCTCGGAAAAGAAAGCCACGGAGTTCCTGAAGAGAAATATAATTTGCCGGTTCGGAATCCCCCAGGCAATCATCACCGACAACGGAAAGCAATTCGACAGCAGGGGATTCAGAAAACTTTGTGAAGACCTCCAGATAACCTTAAAATTCGCCTCGCCGGCCCATCCCAAGTCGAACGGGCAGGTTGAAGCCACCAATAAAACCATCAAGTCAAACCTGAAAGCTCGGCTCGGATCAAGCAAAAGCCTATGGGTCGAGGAGCTACCAGAGGTACTGTGGGCACACCGAACGACCTTCAAGGACTCAACAGGAGAGACACCCTTCTCCCTATCATACGGATGTGAGGCCGTCATCCCGGCAGAGATCGGAATATCAACCCACAGGGTCCGTCACTTTGAAAACGAACGGAACGAAGAACTTATCAAAAATCACCTCGACCTGATCGAAGAAAGAAGAGAGCAGTCAGCAGTAAAAGCAGCCATCTACCAACAGAGAATGGCCCGATTCTACAATAAGAGAGTTCGGACCCGCTCCTTCCTGCCAGGTGATCTAGTGCTAAGAAAAGTGACTCTGAACACCCGACGACCTGAAGAGGGTTCGTTAGGTGCCAAGTGGGAGGGACCTTACAGGATCACTGAGATAGTAAGACCAGGGGCCTACATCCTGGAGCGTCTGGACGGCAAGAGATTGAAGAAACCATGGAACGCCGAGATGTTAAGAAAGTACTTCCCATGAAAATCAACTTTCCTTTCTTCTATTTTCTTTTTTGCAGAAGCCGGACAAAACACCGAACCATGACAACTGTTGTAAAAAGGGCGGTCCGCCCCCAAACATGAATAAAAATTCCTTTTTTGACGAAATCCTTTAAATTCGAAAAACGACGGATCGGGGCTGGATTTCGTTCCGCTGAGACCGGTTATTTACTTAGCTCGGGGTCGGGCGATGTCCCACCGAGTCTGTCTTTGGACTGGGGACGTAACATTCCCCCAGGACCAAGTGATTTTTACAGCTCGGGGTCGGGCGATGTCCCACCGAGTCTGCCTTTGGACTGGGGACGTAACATTCCCCCAGGACCAAGTGATTTAAACAGCTCGGGGTCGGGCGATGTCCCACCGAGTCTGCTTTGGACTGGGGACGTAACATTCCCCCAGGGCCAAGTGATTCAACAGCTCGGGGTCGGGCGATGTCCCACCGAGTCTGTCTTTGGACTGGGGACGTAACATTCCCCCAGGACCAAGTGATTTAAACAGCTCGGGGTCGGGCGATGTCCCACCGAGTCGCTTCTTTGGACTGGGGACGTAACATTCCCCAGGGCCAGTGATTCAAACAGCT
Source organism: Zanthoxylum bungeanum (assembly GCA_019454045.1). Taxonomy (NCBI): domain Eukaryota; kingdom Viridiplantae; phylum Streptophyta; class Magnoliopsida; order Sapindales; family Rutaceae; genus Zanthoxylum; species Zanthoxylum bungeanum. The sequence continues at coordinate 207,737 of SKCR01000131.1, forward strand.
CGGGGTCGGGCGATGTCCCACCGAGTCTGTCTTTGGACTGGGGACGTAACATTCCCCCAGGGCCAAGTGATTCAAACAGCTCGGGGTCGGGCGATGTCCCACCGAGTCTGTCTTTGGACTGGGGACGTAACATTCCCCCAGGGCCAAGTGATTCTTACAGCTCGGGGTCGGGCGATGTCCCACCGAGTCTGCCTTTGGACTGGGGACGTAACATTCCCCCAGGGCCAAGTGATTTTTACAGCTCGGGGTCGGGCGATGTCCCACCGAGTCTGCCTTTGGACTGGGGACGTAACATTCCCCCAGGGCCATTGATTCAAACAGCTCGGGGGTCGGGCGATGTCCCACCGAGTCTGTCTTTGGACTGGGGACGTAACATTCCCCCAGGGCCAAGTGATTTTTACAGCTCGGGGTCGGGCGATGTCCCACCGAGTCTGCCTTTGGACTGGGGACGTAACATTCCCCCAGGACCAAGTGATTTTTACAGCTCGGGGTCGGGCGATGTCCCACCGAGTCTGTCTTTGGACTGGGGACGTAACATTCCCCCAGGGCCAAGTGATTCAAACAGCTCGGGGTCGGGCGATGTCCCACCGAGTCTGTCTTTGGACTGGGGACGTAACTTCCCCAGGGCCAAGTGATTCAAACAGCTCGGGGTCGGGCGATGTCCCACCGAGTCTGCCTTTGGACTGGGGACGTAACATCCCCAGGGCCATGTGATTCAAACAGCCGGGGTCGGGTGATGTCCCACCGAGTCTGCCTTTGGACTGGGGACGTAACATTCCCCCAGGGCCATGTGATTCAAACAGCTCGGGGTCGGGCGATGTCCCACCGAGTCTGTCTTTGGACTGGGGACGTAACATTCCCCCAGGGCCAAGTGATTCAAACAGCTCGGGGTCGGGCGATGTCCCACCGAGTCTGTCTTTGGACTGGGGACGTAACATTCCCCCAGGGCCAAGTGATTCAAACAGCTCGGGGTCGGGCGATGTCCCACGAGTCTGTCGATGTCCCACCGAGTCTGTCTTTGGACTGGGGACGTAACATTCCCCCAGGGCCAAGTGATTCAACAGCTCGGGGTCGGGCGATGTCCCACCGAGTCTGTCTTTGGACTGGGGACGTAACATTCCCCCAGGGCCAAGTGATTCAAACAGCTCGGGGTCGGGCGATGTCCCACCGAGTCTGTCTTTGGACTGGGGATGTAACATTCCCCCAGGGCCGCCAAGTGATTCAAACAGCTCGGGGTCGGGCGATGTCCCACCGAGTCTGTCTTTGGACTGGGGACGCAACATTCCCCAGGGCCAGTGATTCAAATAGCTCGGGGTCGGGCGATGTCCCACCGAGTCTGCCTTTGGACTGGGGACGTAACATTCCCCCAGGGCCATGTGATTCAAACAGCTCGGGGTCGGGCGATGTCCCACCGAGTCTGTCTTTGGACTGGGGACGTAACATTCCCCCAGGACCATGTGATTCAAACAGCTCGGGGTCGGGCGATATCCCACCGAGTCTGTCTTTGGACTGGGGACGTAACATTCCCCCAGGGCCAAGTGATTCAAACAGCTCGGGGTCGGGTTACATCCCACCGAGTCAGCTTCTTTGGTCTGGGGAGGTAACATTCCCCCCAGAACCCAAGTCTTTCGCTCAGCTCGGGGTCGAGATACGCCCCACCAAGTCGGCTCCCCGGACCAGGGGACATAACATTCCCCCGGGTCCAAATGCCTCACTCTTCCCGGGGTCAATCCAGACCCCTCTGACTCATACTGACCCCTGATGGGCCTTAAAATTGCTGGGGTGGATAACAAGAAGCATAAAAGGAAAGAAGAAGAAGAAAGAAATAAGTAGACATAAATGTGTATATATACATAAAAATAAATTGTAATATTATTAAAAAAAAAAAAAAAAAACAAGTTAAGTGTACATAGGGCCCCGGTAGGGTTACCCTTTCTCATTCATCCCGCGCAGGGGCAGGAACTTCTTCCTCAGTTGGCTCAGATGGCGGAAGGAGCGGCTCGGCATCAGGAGGAGGAGCTGCGACTTCGACCTCGGCGTCAGTAGGAGGAGCAACGGTTTCAAATTCGGCAGCAGGGACAGCCTCTGCTTCAAAAACAGGAGGAGGAATCTCAAGGCAGTCCTCGTCCGCAGCAGGGATCTCCGATCCTTCTTCTGGAGGAACCTCGGGAGCCGGAACAACCGAGATGGGGGCGGGATCCATCACCTCCTCAGGTGGGGGAGGGATCCACTTCCGAAACTCTTCCTCGGAAATGTCCCCTTTGCAGTAACTGATAGCCGCGTAGATAGGGTCCATATTCAGGCTCGGCAGCACCATCGGTATCATCTCGGCACAATCGCCAACTCCTCGAGACGGATGACCTCCTTCTCGGCCTCGAGATCAGCTCCTCTCTTCTCCAGCTCGGTCTCTCTCTCCTCGAGATCAATCTCCCTCTCCTCAAGCTCGGTTTTCTTCTCCTCAAGACTGTCTCGGCACGAGCAACCTCCTCATCTTTGCTCTTCAACTTGGCCTCAGCACTGGCTACCTTCCCCCTCAGAACCCCAATTTCAGATTGGGCAGCCTTCAGATCCTCCCGGGCGCTATCAGCAAGTTTCCTTTCCAGCACAGCAGCTGCCTTGAGGGCTTTATTCGCTTTGAAGCTCTCGACAGCGGCCGCCTCATGATTCTTGATCACCTCCTCCCGGTCAGCCAACTTTGCCTCCACTTCAGAGAGACGACTTTGAAGCCTTTGGGCCTGACCGCCCTCGGACAGCAAAGTCAGAAGAAGACCTTTGTTCTTAGCCATAAGGTAGTTGGCCTGCACACAGAAAGGGAGAAAAGAGTTAATAAAAAAAAAAAAAAAAAAGAGAGATCGAGACCCAAAAAACCGAGGAGGGGAGTGAAAATACCTTCGCCATCTGAGAACTCATCTCAGTCACAACACCCTCGGGAGATACATCCTCGTACCTCGAAACCTCCCCCGGGGGAATCACCTCGGCCAACTCATTGAAAGCCGGCACTAAATGAGAAGTGGCCCCCCGGATGCTTTCTCCCAAGTCATCCACCCCGAGGACCACAGGGCCCTTCCGTTTCCTGGAGGAGCTTTCAGAGGACTTCTTCCCCCTACGAATGTCCTTCCTCTTGACTGGAGCAGCCCCCTCGTCTTCTCCCTCCTGGGCCAACTCGGTCTCCTCGGTCCCGAACTGACGCCTCCTCTTCCTAAAAGGCTTCGGCGGACTGGCAAGGTGAGCAGATCCTGATGATTACCCGCCAGAAGGTGAGGATAGTCCCCGAGCACTTGTTTGGACTTGTCCAGAAGATATGTTCTCAGCAAGATCAGTCCGTGCCCGGGAAGCTTCAGCATCAGCATGGCCGGCCTTCTTCACGGTACCGGCCAACTTCTCAAGAAACTTTGGCCTCTTCGACATACCTGCAAAAAAAAAAAAAGAAAAGAGGAAAAAAAAAAAAAAAAGAAATCAAGATCCGAGAACATAACAAAAGCATCAAAACACGTAAAAACAAGCATCCAGCAGACCTCCACCAATCCGACCCGAGGCCTCCGAGGGGCGGCCCGAATAAGGCCCGAATCAACAAAGGCCACATCATTAACCAACTTCTTCCAATGAGCAGCATACCCCCGAGCCCAATGTACCCGCCTCCGAACCTGACGAGAAACCTTGGGAGCATCTCGCCAACAAGCTGGGAGGAACCAGAGAAGTTAGAAAACCTAAAAGAAACTAGAGAACGGGAACAAAGAAAGAATGAAGGGGCGTTAGACTCCTAACCTCCAGCCCTGAAGACGTCTGGAACCGAGACATCCTCCTCAAACGATCTCAGGACCCGACCCCAATCCCCAGTTGCCCAGAACCAAAAGTCCTTGAAATTCTTGTTAGAGTCAGGAAGTTTCTGGACGAGATTGGACGAGCTGTCGTAGGCAGAGAGGTAATACCAACCGTAATGAGTCTTTGGGTTGGATTTCAAACGATATAACCTCTTCACTTCTTCCAAGCAAGGTGCACCCAAACCTGCCCGATGCCAAACCACGTATATGCCGGCCAGAATCCTCCAGCTATTTAAGCTTAATTGGCAAGGGGCAATCTCCATCTCAGCAAGCATCCAAGCAAAGTAACGTTGCAATTGCATCGGCAGACGTAGCCCACACTCGAAGAAAACAGGAAGAAGTGCCACCGAGCCCTCGTCAGGCTGACTGGCACGATCCATTGGGCCAGGAACTTCAAGAGCAATGTCTATTGGGATACCGTATCGTTGCCGCAATAGCGCCAGATCATCCTCGGTTATCTTAGAAGGTCGGTTCATATCCAGAGCCGACGACCCAAGTTCTCCAGGCTCTGGGTCCTTCCGAGGAACCCTCTGATGATAGGAGTCATTTTCGACCTCAGAAGGGGTGGGGGTAGTGTCGAGATCTTCTACACTGGGCGCCCCTGAGCCCGAGGAAAGCTCTTCAGCAGGGGGAGTTGAGATTTTGGCAGGCCTTTCGGAGGAAGAATTACTGTCAGACATCCCTGACACCCAGAAAAACAGAGAAAGGGGGAAGAATCAGTCTACGAGAAGCTACCCACGGTGCCCGTGCTAAACTAGATATGGAGTCTCTAAAGAAGTGCCCTAAAGCAAGACCCAACAAAACCACAAGTCTCTCCCTAAGCAAAATAAGCAAATAGAATCACAACACAACAAAAGAAGGAAGATCGCTCAGAAGACTTACTTGTTCTTCTCGGAAGCAGGAGGTTATACGCTGCGGGGATGCTCGTTCCTTAGGTGCTCGGCAACGAAAAAAGGATGAAGACCGCGATCGAGTTTCGAGAACACGGAGTTGAAAAGGATCGTAAAGAAAATTACAGAAGAGAAGGAGAAATTGCCGAAAAAATGGAACAGTGAAACCCTCGTTCTCTTATAGTCATGACCGGGATGCACATCACCGTCGGTTTTAGCGGGAACCCAGCGGATGTTTGACAAATGTCGAAAGTTAGAAGAAACCCTAAAGTTGATTTGATGGGCATTTAAGAAGACATGACGGTTGTGCGTCTCGAGGAAAGATGAATGAAACGGCAAGAAGATTCTTTTTTGCATTCCAGGATGACTACCTGCAAGGACAATCAGCACACCCTCTTCATATAGTTCCCGGTACCAACTCGCATACTCGTTGGAACCAGGAACTAGGGGACAGATGTTGATGGTGTTTTCAAGCACTACAGTATTTAAGACAGCACGACAAAGACAAAAGGGTAAAATTCTTTCTCTGGTTGACATCGTATGAAGACCGACCACATCATATGAAGACCGACCACATCATATGAAGACCGACCACATCATATGAAGACCGACCACATCATGAGAAGACCGACCACTTTGGTTCTATAACCGAGCATATAGAGGTCGGCAGGAACACTCTCAGCATAAAATTGTCATGGCCGACCTCATTAAGACCGACCAGACAACGGGCCGTGTTCAAAACAACAGCACCCCATTCTTATGGATAAGATAAGAAAGATATCCTGCTCTCGCAAGGAGAAGGAGTCAGAATCCAAAAGGGAAAACGGAAGAAGAAGGCATTACCGGATCAGGAAACCATGCAAGAAGAGAAGACTGAGTACAAATAGGATTTCTTATGCAAATAGGAGTCTGATTTCTGTATTATTATAAATAGGAGGGTAGAGCATGTGTAAAAGACATCTGAAAATCATCACAAAAGTGAGTGTAGAAAAAAGAAGTTGAAGGCATCATCAAAAAATTAGTGATCAGAATCATCAAGCTCTGATTTGTAAAAGCAAAAGAGAGACCCGAGGAGTGTATTTGAGTAATAAAAAGTACCACCCTGTTCTTGTCCGTGGACGTAGGTCGGATCCCAAAATCCACCGAACCACGTTAAATCTCTTTGTCGATTGGTGTGTTTTCCCGTCTCCCGCTAAATTTGCTTTTGGTTCCCCATAACCAAACAAATTCACCGTTGAAGGAGGATTACCTCGGAGGTGATATTCCCATATTACCCCGAGACCAAAATCAGTCAACAATGCACACAAAAGAAAAAAACGATAATAAAACTTATGCACACAAAAGAAAAAAGACAAGGGAAAAGAGAATAAACAAGTTAGTTACCAAATAAGCAAATTCTCCGATTATTTTTACCATTCTCCATACACGCAACTAATAAGGTATTAATCAAGTCATTATGCCCACAATATTCATAAGTATAGTTGAAAAGAGAGTAATATTTTTGTCCTAAAGTTATATCAGAATTCACACATTTTTAGCAATGGATTTTTTTTTCACTTTTTTTTATTATTATTTTTTTTTTGCATAAAATAAAGAAAGCAACATCTTCAATCCATATAACGAGCTTTGGGTCAGTGACTCCCAAACCTGTTGGCTTTAAGGCATTAGGTGTTAAGACACCCCTACAAACTTAATTACTCGGATTTCAAATGTTTCTTTTTATTTTTATAACATCTTTGATCCATGTAACGAGCTTTGGGCTAGTGACTCCCAAGCCAGTTGGCTTTAGGGCACTAGGTGTTAAAACACCCATACGGACTTAATGACTCGGATCTCAGACGTTTTTTTTACACTTTTTTCTTTTTGTTTTTTTCATTACTTTTTAGATGCTTCCTCCAATTAAACTAGAGTACTCAATATTACAAACTTTTCAAATACATCTCATGGCTGTATGTTACCATGCATGTTGATAATACCTGTCAACTGAGCATATGAAGATCCGTTTTAGTCATTTTTATGGATAATTCACAAATTAAATAATTCAAAAAGAAATAAATAAAAATTAACTTTTTACGAAATAGGTTGAGATACGTCTCAGGAGTGGAAATTCCTTACACAACTATCTCACACCAATTTCACCTAATTAATCAAATAACATAATAAAAACAAGATACTAGTCAATTATTCCCCTCCCCCAAACCTAAATGAGACATTGTCCCCAATATCTGAAAAAGAAGAAGAAGGGTTTAGAAGATATCACCTGGTTAGCGCGAATTTGAAAATTCCTCTTATAAAAAATTAGTGATTAAGATCTAATCGCTATCAGACAAATTCATCTTGGAAACAATGGGGTCGATTTTTGGTTCATAAGCTAAGAGTGGGTTGATTAATTCATCAACTTTTCTCGCAGTTAGGAATATATCTTTTACCGGTTTGGAGATAAGCCCAAGTTTGTTAGCATCTGCAAGAAATACAAAAAGGAAATCGAAAAATCCATCCACATTAAATAGTCCAATGGGTTTCTGGTGGATGTTCAAATTTGCCCAAGATGCAACTGTGAATATTTCTTCCAACGTGCCTAGCCCGCCTGGTAAAGCAATGAATGCGTCAGCGTGATTGACCATTTCAATGAGTTGTTCGGACATGCTTGAGACAATGCATTCCTCTCCGTTTGAGTCTCCGATGAGGTTTGTCTCTGCTAATGGTTTTGGAATGATTCCCAAAACATGGCTACCACCTTCTTGCACGGCTTTTGAAACACATCCCATTAATCCAAGATTGCCACCGCCATATACTAAGTGCATGTTTCGTTCAGCAATAACTCTCCCCTATTCCTTTACGGCCTCCATAAATTCTGGTTTGGTCCCATAGTTAGATCCACAAAACACATAGGTATGAGTAACTCGTCGCTTGGAAGTGGTTTCTATTTTTTTCTTATCTGAATTTTCATCTGGATATGTAGAATAGAAGAATGACGAACTGAATTTATAGATCCTGAAAAGGGTGAGTAATAATAGCACTAGTACATGTCAAATGACAATGAACGTTATAATAAATCGTGAAAGTCAAAAAGTATAGATCTTGTCGGCAAAAATAAAAGAAAATAACAAAAGAAAAACAAATCAAAGTAATTATTAAGGCAACAGAACTGTGTACGCAATACGCCACTCATTTGGTATATAAATCCATTAGGATGCGTCTCAAGAATCAATTCCTTACTCAGCCATCACTAATGAATTAGCTCTCAGTTTTATGATTGCCAAACACCATTCCTCTTATCTTGCTTTGCCTTAAATGTTCCATTTGTGCTTTTCCTGAAAATATCACACAAAATTAAAAACTCTACAACATGTATACACAAGATATGCAAACATAAATTACAACAAATTGCATGGGTTGGCACACTGCTAGTGCTAAATTTTTCATCTTCAGCCAGACGTGACTGAAATCCATCTGTCAAGGAGGTCTCAACGTGGTTTTGAATCTCTGATTAAAGACAATCACGTGAGCGTTGCTTTTGAAGGGTCTCTTCCAACGGTAAAGTGGCAAAAAGAATTTTGTCTTATTCAGTGCTCGTGCCATCTTTTTAATCTTTGTTGCTCCAGTGGTTCCTGAAAAGAAAGAAAGAAAATCAGGAGGTCTCTTATGGTGCTTGACTTGGAATGAGAGTTCCATTCTGTCAAGCTTCTGGGAGATGTCTTTGATTTGTACTCCCCAAAACAGTGATGTTCCTCCTGAATGCATGAGATCTTGAATATGGTCAGTCATTTGCTCCTCCATTTGTCCTACATCTTATTCCACCTTTTCTTCATATATGTATTTTAGAATTTCCATATTTAGTTCTTCATCTGTCATTTGTGAAATTAATGCTCCATAAGTGTCAACTTGAGGATGTAAAGAATTGTCAGATTTTAGGTCTTCATCCTCTGTGGTTGAAATGACTGGTTCAGGTAGATCTTCTTCAAATATTTGTGCAATGGAAGCTCCAAGATCTTCATTTTGAGGATATAGAATTTCATCCTCAATTTTTGTTGGCACGAACAACTCTAATTCTTCATCCTTTTCAGAGTCCGAATAATAAAAATCAAATAGAGACTTTGCCAGTTCGGGTTCCTGAACTGATACATCTGGTTCCTGATACTGCTCAACCTCCTCCTCTGTTAAAGTGTCATCGTGAAATGGTTGGTACTCGAAGGCTTCATCAGTGTCATTTGCTCTGTGAGATATATAATTCAGGTTTTCTGTTAATTGTCTAATTTGATATGTCATTCTCTGTATGGATTCTACTTGACTCTGAAATTGTGCGTCAATTTGAGCTTCCCATTCCTCGAGCCAATTTTTGAGCTTGTGAATCAATTGATCTTCCTCTGATGGTTCTGGTTCTTGATGAAGATCAAAAGTTAATGGTGGATAAGATGAAAAATAGGGATCAGGGAAATATGCTGGTTCATTATATGAAGGTCTCTGATAGTTTTTCCACCCTGAATTGTAGTAATGGTTTATGCTCGGGTGGTTACTATCACATATCTCGCATCTCCCCAATGCGTTCTGTTGAGCAAATGTATTATTGCTTGTTTATGACATCAAGTGATACTTGTTGGGCTGTACAATAGGCCTCAGAAAATCGGACTGCTGCTCTCTGATTTGGGGTGTATCTTCTTCTAGTAAAGCTCATAATCTTGCAATCTCCCAACGAAGATCCATGTCAACCACCTGATAAATAAAAGAAGAAAATAAAAATTACAGATAAAAATAAAGAAAATTAGATACAAGTAAATTAGATAGCTTCAAAATTAATAACTCAAGAAAAATAAGTCCCCGGCAACAGCGCCAAAAACTTGACCGGCATAATCACACTCGTATAACGCAAGCGCACGTATCGTTTAAGTAGTATAAAAATATCGATCCCACGAGGACTTAATTCCTATTGTTGTTATTAATTATTGATACTATTTACATGTATCTAATTGAGGGAGAAGAGAATGATCGCTTGATTGGTTGGTTGAAGGTGGATTTGCTGAATAAATAAATAAATAAAATAAACAAAAGAAAATACTAAGGAAAATAAACAAAAGACATAAATATCTAGGGTCGTGATTCCACACAATATTATTCTAATAATGAATTGATTCACTTATATATGTGTAATAAATCAGTTTGCTAACTTGGAACACGGAGATATGCAAAAGCCTCTATCGATGGTCAGATGCAAACACCCAAATAACCCAATTATTCATATGTCTATGTTAACCAAGTTACCAGAATTCATTAAGTTCAAGTTCCAATTGTGGTTACCCCCGCTCGACAGGTATATGTCTATCATGTAAGGAAATCTATTAAAAGGTTATCTATCTTCAAGGAAGATCGTGAGCTATTAAATCTAAGGCTGAAACCTAAAATCCCTTTGTCAAGTTCATTTTAAGTTTACCACATCAATCTTATTGGTGATCAAGCAACAAGAAGCATTAAGCTTAAGATTCAATAAACAAACTAAAGAATTACCCATTATAGAATTAAATCAATTATTAAGCATGTGAATATTGTGTTTTATCACTTCCCTAGAATAAAAATAAAATATTGGGGTTAGGGGATCCACTTTTACTATTTCTAATTTAGAAATCTCCCTTATTATAATATAGAAATTATCAGTGATATTACCAACCGACCATATAGGCGGTATCCTGATTAAGTCAGATTTTCAAATAAGTCCACCCGACCATAAATGCGATGTCATTATTTGTCCATAAACTAGCCATATAGGCGTTAATAATCTGTCACCTAAAGACCGACCATATAGGCGGTGTCACATTATGTCAAATAAATAAAACTAGCCATTAAGGTGGTAAATCTTTAATTTAAATTATAATTTCCATATTATAATTAAGGGAGATTAATCTAAACTAAAATAATAAAATCTTCACCATTCCCCAGCGGAAATATAACTATTGAACATAAAAGAAAAGAAAAGAAAAGAAAATGAACTATTACTATTACTGAAAATTAAAATACATAATTAAAATACTGAAAATAAATACAAACAAGATATAATCCTTAAATTCCTTACAAAAACCTAAGGAAAGCATCAGATTTACAAATGAAATGGCTTGGTATTTATAGACAAAATTTTGCCTCCACCAATTTCTCCACAAATTTCTTCACCAATTGCTCCACCAAACATGACACCAAACATGGCACAAAATATGGCACCAAATCCTCCACCAAACATGCAAGCATGTTTGGTGGAAGTTTGACAATTTTCATTTTTGATTTATTTTTTTATTTTTTTGTTTTGAAAATGACTTTAATAATTACACATAACACACTTTGGTTTGTTTCATCAATTTCGGTCATGAAATCTTCCGAATTCGAACTTATTATGAACGTCAACGTTGTAGCTATTTGAGTCTTCTTTAATCTGGAACTTGAATCACCTCAATCCGATATCGGAGTAGAAAGTTATGGCCAAAATACAAAAATTGTGCAAAGCTGAAATTTCTGAAATTGTACTTCGTTAGAACACCATTTCAAGTTTCCAACCTCCAAAATCCAAATGTCAAGTCCAGTTTTTGCCCTTATTTATTCCATATTTCATCCTGATTGATTCCTTTGAGTCCCGATTTTATTTTATCTGTAAAATAAACTAAAACACATCAAAACATTCATAAAACTCGAGAAACTATACAAAATATTAAGTAAAAGGGGCGGTAAATAGTGATATATTTTCTGCTCATCAACTACTCCTGCATGGAAGGGGAAATGGGTTCCTAATGATTGACGAGATGGAGACTTTAACAAGCCAATGGCCGAACCTAGTGCCAAGGGTAAGGAGGCTGCAGAACCAAGCAAGGCAAGTGTTTAAAGGGTTTAGGCATGGGACACTATGCTTCATAGTGCCCCAGCAGGCATACCTTAGTTATTGATAAGAAGATTGGTGGGGTATATCCTACTGACAGTGAGGTTGAGGTTGAGGTGGATGAGTCTGAGATAGAGGATACTAGTGACAGAGAAGGAGCTGTATACCCTCTGGATAGCTTGTCCTTATTTGTCAAACGTGCTTTGAGTGCACAAATTGGTGAGGATGAGAGTGATCAGTAGAGGGAGAATAGATTCCACACTAGATGTCGTGTGAATGAGAATGAGTGTAATATGATCAATGAAGGGGGAAGTTGTACTAATATCGTAAGTACGACTTTAGTTAAGAGGTTGAGATTAGATTGCTTGAAGCATCTTAAGTCTTACAAGTTGTAGTGGTTGAATGACTGTGGAGAAGTGCAGGTGACTAGGCAAGTATTATTGAGCTTCACCATTGGGCCTTATATTGATGATGTTTTATGTGATTTTATACCCATGCATGTAAGACACATTCTTTTAAGAAGGCTATGGCAATTTCATAGAAATGTTATACACTATGGGTTCAAGAATAAGTATTGCTTTCAATATAAGGGAAAAATCATTACCTTATACTCACTTACACTTAGGCGAGTCCACGAGGATCAAGTCAAGTTACAACTTGAGAGAGATAGAGAGAAATAAAGTGTAAACATAGCCTTCAAGAAAACATGTGAGGTGAGTGTGACCGAACCTAGTAAGGAAATCAACGCTAAAGTCATGAGTGTTCTTAAGGGATGTGTGAGTGAACTTAAGGAGGAAACAAAGAGCTAGTGAAAAAGAGCTTTTACATGAGAGAGGATAGTAATGAGAGCTTTCAAGGCTTGCAAGCTCATGCTTTTGCTAGTCTACAAGGATTGTCATGTTTGTATTGCTAAGACTGACACTTTGATTCTTGTATCTATTTCATCTCATTTGCAGGAATTTTTTTTTGGATAAGGTCATTTGCAGGAATTCAATGATGTGCTAACAGAGGACATTCCTAGTAGGCTTCCACCCATTAAAGGTACTGATAAGCAAATAGATTTCATACCTGGCGCATTCATTCCCAATAGACTAGCCTACCAGATCAATCCCGAGGAAACGAAGGAACTTCAGAGGCAAGTGCGGGAGTTGATGGAGAAAGGGTATGTCAGAGAAAGTATGAGTACATGTGCGGTACCAGTTCTTCTAGTTCCTAAGAAAGATAGGACGTGGCGTATGTGCGTTGATTGTCGAGCGATCAACAATATAACGGTAAAGTATCGCCACTCTATTCCTAGACTAGATGACATGTTGGATGACTTGCATAGTTCCAAAGTTTTTAGTAAGATTGATTTAAAGAGTGGATACCACCAGATTCGCTTGAGAGAGGGAGATGAGTTGAAAACTAGATTTAAGACCAAGTATGGCTTGTATGAATAGTTAGTTATGCTATTTAGTCTTACAAACGCACCTAACATATTTATGAGATTGATGAACCATGTTATGCGTGCACTTATAGGTAGGTTTTTTTACTTTATTTTAATGACATATTTGTTTACTAAAAAACACTAAATGAGCATGTTACGCATTTGAGGCACATTCTTGATGTGTTAAGGTAGGAAATATTATATGCTAACTTTGGTAAGTGTACTTTTTGTATGGATATAATTATTTTCCTTGGTTTTGTTGTAAGTGCAGACATCAAAGTTGATGTAGAAAAGGTAAAGGCAATTCATGATTGGCCTACACCAACAACTGTGACAGAATTCAGAAGCTTCCATGGATTGGCAAGCTTCTACCGTAGATTTATTAGAGACTTCAGCAATATTGCAACACTACTGACTGAAGTAGTGAAGAAAACTGTTGGCTTCAAATACGGAGAAGAGCAGGAGCGTGCATTCCTGGATCTAAAAATGAAGTTGTGCAGTGCACCAGTTTTGGTGCTACCCAACTTTGAGAAGACATTTGAGATTGAGTGTGACACATCTAAGATAGGCATTAAAACAGTTCTTATGCAAGAAAAACGGCCAATGGCTTACTTTAGTGAGATGCTGAATGAAGTGGTTTTGAGGTACCCACATACTAGAGTTTGTGATCCATAAGATCATGAGTGGTTGAACCATTAAAGGGCCAAGGTAAGCTAAACAAACGACATGCACGATGGTTAGAGTTTGTTGAGACATTTCCATATGTAATTCGCTACAAACAAGGTAAGGAAAAACATTATCGTCGATGCAATATCGCAAATGTATGCTTTACTTACTTCATTGAGTACAAGAATGCTTAGGTTTGAATTTATTAAAGCACTTTATGCAAGTGATACTGACTTTAGTGCTATCAATGTTGCATGTGAAAAGTCTACCGTTAGTATTCTACCAACATGATGGGATTATGTTTAGAGAAAATGGATTATGTATTCATGTTTGTAGTATGCGTGAGTTGTAAGTTAGGGAAGCGTATGAGGGAGGATTAATGGGGCACTTTGGCATTGCCAATACCTTAGGATAGTGAGTGAACAATTCTATTGGCTTAAAATGCGGAGAGATATTGAGCGTTTGTGTGATAAATGCTTAATTTGTAAAAAGGCTAAATCTAAGGTTGTGTCTCATGGTTTGTACACACCATTACCTGTACCTAGTGAGCCATTAGTATCAATGGACTTTATATTGGGTTTACCTAGGACTAGGCGGAGTAAAGATTCCATCTTTGTAGTGATTGATAAGTTCAGTAGGATGGCACACTGGGTAGGATTCCTTTTTTTTGTAGTAGTTGATAGGTTCAGTAAGATGGTACACTTTATAACATAAAACTGATGATGCTACTATCATTGCTGACTTGTTCTTTAGAGAAGTAGTACGACTCCATGGGATTCCACGGAGTATAGTTTCAGATCGTGATGTTAAATTCTTTAGTCACTTTTGGAAAGTTTTATGGGGTAAGTTGGGGACTAAAATTTTCTACTCTACTACTTTACACCTGCAAACTGATGCATATGCTGAGGTGGTTAATAGGACTTTGACTCAGTTATTGCGTACTATTATCACTAAGAACTTAAAAACTTGGGAGGACTTTTTTGCCTTTTATTGAATTTGCATATAATCGTAGCATTCATTCTTCTACATCTTATTCACCATTTGAAATTGTTTATGGTTCTTATCCACTAACAAACTCCATTAGATTTGTTACCATTACCTGTCGATGAGCATGCAGGGTTAGATGGCAAAAAGGAAGTCTGATTTGGTGAAACACATATATGAGAAAGTAAGGGAGCACATACAGAGGAAGAATGAACAATATGTTTCTCATGCCAATAGGGAAGAAAGCGTGGTTTTTAAGCCTGGTGATTGGGTTTGGGTACACATACATAATGAGATATTTCATGAACAACGTAAATCTAAGCTACAACCAAGAGGGGATGGTCCATTTCAAGTCTTAGAGCGGATCAACGACAATGCGTATAAGTTGGATTTACAAGGTGAGTATAATGTGTCTGCTACATTTAATGTTTCTAACTTAGCTCTTTTTGATGTAGGTACATATACGAGGTCGAATCTTTTTCAAGAGGGAGGGAATGATACAAATCCAGCCATTAAAGGAACATTAGATGTCACGACAAGTAATATAGTAGAGCCTTTGTAGAAATAATTCATGTTTTGTTGACTTTTTAATTTTGTTCTTTTTGCCACTTGTATAAAGATCTTGGTGATGGATATTTATAGTAAATGACTATCAAGAACTTGACCTTTAAATAGTCATAGTTTTAATACTTTTTGATCTTTTTACATTTCAAGGGTATTTTAGTAAATTTTCCTTGTAATATATAATGTGTAAACTTATCTTCTTCAATACATAATACAAAATTTCGAAATTTCTTCTTAAGAAAAGGCTATGGCCGAATTTCAAGCTTAATGGGGAGATTCCTCTTTGTTCAAGCTTCGACTTATCTAAGGCGTGGAAACATTAGTGGCGTCTCTGTGCTAACAGAATACAACAAGATATCATCTTAAGGGTTCTCAAAGACAAGTTCTTTATGGATATTCTTTGTGATCTTGAAAGTGTTTTGTTCCATCAAAATCAAATTCGCAAGT
Organism: Zanthoxylum bungeanum; assembly: GCA_019454045.1. Classification (NCBI taxonomy): domain Eukaryota; kingdom Viridiplantae; phylum Streptophyta; class Magnoliopsida; order Sapindales; family Rutaceae; genus Zanthoxylum; species Zanthoxylum bungeanum. The sequence goes on from SKCR01000131.1 coordinate 223,388, forward strand.
TTTAAGGTTCTATCCGTTGCTTGGGGTTTGCTTGGCCTTAATCATATAAGTGATTTCCTCGTCAGTACAGATAATCCCACGATGGACTAACCGGAGAATAAAAGAGTCGCCACCCAATATGAAACACTGAGAATGATTTAAGACCACATTATACCCCTCGTAAGGTCCGACCTTAAACCTGTTTGGGTTCAGAATGGTCCTTTACTGATGCCAGTATAATATTCACGCTCAAAGGAGGTATCCTCATATCTTATAATGCAAGAATACTTTAAATCATTTTAAAGGCATACAATACACAAACATGAATTATAAAAATAATAAGTAAAGTATTACATCATTAATAAAATAGTGATGAAACAAATCAGAGCATACATTTCATCGGCATGGCCTCGGAGAGGCCTGGCCGGATTTAGTTTACGGTAGGCCAGATATACACTATGATATTAATGTCTGGCAGGACTTACCGGTAGTCCAGCCAAATATATTACGTAAAATTAGAATCACAGAAACGCAGCAGGTGGAATAATAAACAGTACCATAATAAATAGAACCTCAAGATATTAAGTGATAACTATCCTAGAAAATTACATTATACAATATAATAAACAATGAGTAAACATATCAAAAAAATATCTTTCAGTCTGGCTTGGCCGAACATCATTCACGATCATACAGTAAACATAACATAGCATGCATAGTATCATGGACAGTAAAATAAACACATGTATATCACCAAATAAAGCAGTTGAACAAAACAATTAAACATGCATAAATGAATAATGATGAGTAACATAAAAATAACTAAACATGCAAATAACTAAGGGAAACATTAAACATGGCATGACTTGTTTATAGACGGCCAAATGTGTGTGTATGTCCCGGAGATACTGTGTTAATAACAGAACATTGAGAATGCGTTGAAGTAAAAGGGTGCCCTCAGGTCAAATCTTTTCTATGTAGTTTGGCTCGAAAGATGTCTTTGAATGTTGGGAAACTGCTGGATTCGCACCAGAATATGTGAAACTCCAAGGATTCGTGGCTCACGTTCTCTCTTTCTTATTCTAGAGTTTTTTTTAGAATTTTAGGGTTTTCTTCCTGGATCTCCTCTTTTTGTTTATGGATTGTAGCTCCCTTTTTATAGTGCAAATGAGAGGTTCTGAATATTAAATGGGAGGCATGATCCCTTCCCTACCTCCAGTTTATCTCAAGTGATAGCCAAACAAAACGTCAGACATAGCTTGACTTATGTCTGACCATATGTACATTTTGAGACATACCTCCGGCCGGACGTAACAAGTTCGTAATTCCAGCTATTTGAATTTTGCACGTGTGCTGACAGATCGATACATGTCTGGCAAACTATTAAATTTGAATTATATATCTGGCCGAACATAATCAGATCCCTTAACTTCATTAACTGACAATCTGCTCATTCAATGACAACTGTGTTTTGTCCGGCAAGATTTAGGATTTTCAAAGTATACTCGGCCGATTTTAGGGTTAGAGAGAAGGTATGCCAGACATAGGTGACGTCCGATTGGATTTTGGCTGTATTTTCTGAATTCCTTGGAGTTTTTTACCTTCCTGACACTCATCCTTATAATTTTCCTAACTTTCAGTGAATGTCTTTATAAGAGACTTATCATCGAGCTATGTATAAAAATACAATGTCTACAATGTGTACACCCGATATTCCTCATGAAAAAAATATGAAATGCAACATTCACAACACCACATCTCCTATTAAGATTTGAGAAAACTAACCATTTATAAGCACCATTCAAGCATCATCAATAATCATGCAAATCACTGGAAATTGAGACATAAATCTTAACTTTAGGAATACAGCTACAAGCCTGAATAAGATGCAGCCTTACGTGAAAATAAACGCCATATCTATGTAAGTTATGCAAAGAAAATATACACGAGTCTGCAAAAGACTTGTATAACCCTGTACAAGAAGGGAATTTTTATAACAATGCTATGCATTAAAACTATTTCAAGGTCCAAAAAAGTAACAGAACAAACCTTCATCACGAGCTAGGGAACAACCTTCATTGTGCATACACAATCCTCTATCGAAGTACAAACCTAAACACTGTACCATATCAAGTGGAGATCGTACCTAAATTGCCTCAATGTCATCAACCGAGTCAAATGTTTTTCATCAGTTGTTGACCAAGAATCACTGACAACTTTCTCCACTATTTATTATCTCTCATTCTTCCTCTTTTTTATTTAGAGGTCGTATTCACACTACCACCCAATTCACAACACTCAACAGAATTCATAAACTCAAAATCTACTATGAAATTATAGCTAAATAAAAGGCATCCAAAACAACAACATAAGGCATTGTTTTTCTTCATTTTACGCAGAAACTAGATTTAGTATCATCGATTTTTGATACACACTTTGTCAAATACATAAAAAATTAAGATATATATTTTGTCTACCTATTTTTTTCCTTTTTTGGCCAATCTTTATTCAAGCCAAGTAAAGATTAGGAAAATTCAAGTTAAAAAAAATAAATCAGAAAGGAAACACCAAGAAAATGAAGAAATTGAAATAGTTTTTGTTGATGGTATTTTCAAGCGCTATGGTATTTAAGCAGCACGGCAGGGGTAAAAGGGTAACTCCCTTCTTGGTCAAGATCATTAATGCCGACCCGACCACTAAAAGCCAACAGTAAGGGGCCGAGCACTTTATGATCGGTAACTGACCACTCCAGACCGGATGGTCGGGCATTATCAGATCGATAGCGGCATTCTCAGTTCAAAATACCATTATGACCGACCTCATGAAGACCGAGAATATGGCGAGATATGCTCCAGAAGATAAAATATCCTATTATTACGGATAAGAAGATAAGTTATCCTACTTTCATGGGGAAAAGTTGATAAGTCAGTGTCCTAATAGGATAAAGAAAGTGAAGGTAGTTTCGACTAAGAATTCTTATAGGAAAATGAAAATTGTTTCTTTGCTATTATAAATAGGAGGGTTGAGAAGAGAACAAGGGAGAATGAGACTTGTAAACACAAAATAGATCAGAGAAACATATTTCGGTAATAAAACATCGTTTGTTCTGTGCCCGTGGATGTAGGTTGGATCTGATCCGCCGAACCACGTTAAATCTCTTTGTTGATTGGTGAATTTACTTATCTTTTGCCAAATTTGCTTTTGGTTTCCCATAAACAAAACAAATTCACAGTTGGAGGAGGATTGTCTCGGGAGTAAAAAAATCTTTATTACCCCTGAGACCAAAATCAGCCGTCAACAGTTGGCGTCGTTTGTGGGGAATCAACGAAAATCAGCTCGCGTGGTAAGACGATGGCAGAAGATGGAAATCACCGGTCGTCAGGGAGTTCAATAGCGGAACAGATGGAGAAGATGGAGGAAAATATGAGGAAAGATAGGGAGGAAAATCAAAACCTTTTGAAATCCATGATAGACAGGCTGAAGAGGATGAAAGAGACAAATAATGAAAGACTAGAAGTCAGAACCAGTCGGAGGAGAGGCGAAATAGCAGAAGGAAAAAAGGCTTGCAGATAAGAGCGAAGACGATGAACCTAGGAGGAAGGGTCCCTATGGGATGAGGTCCGTAGTGGTAGAAAAAGATTTACAAACGGAGGATACGTGGGAAGACGAAGAGGGGAGACAGTCGCCAGATTCGGAGACATCTCTGTATGGTGAAACTGGACGGGAAATATCAAGTCATGAGGAACGCCGCACCCGGGGTGACAGACGCGAAAAAGGCCGCGGGAAGCAGCATGGTAACACAGTTGGCAATATAAGATCTTGGTTAAGAAAAGAAATGGCCAAGTGAAGAGTGAACCTCAAAACTGACAAGGGAGATGTTCGGGATGGCGAGGTTGAATCTCCCTTCACAGAATAAATAAGGTCGGTAAATTTCCCAATACGGTTCAACATGTCGTCCATGATGCCTTACAAAGGCCGTACTAATCCCAAATCCCATATTGAGGGTTTTGTCCTATTGATGGAGGTCCAAGGGGTGGTAGGGGATGCCGTTTGCAACGTATTCCCCCTAACCTTAGGTGGGACTGCCATTCTGTGGTTCCAAAGTCTAGCCCCAGGGAGCATCGGTAGCTTCGCACAACTCAAGAAGTCATTTGTTCGGCACTTCAAAGGGGCATGCGTCCCAAAAAAGACAATTGGGGAATTGAGGCTAATGAAGCAGGGGGACGATGAGCCCCTGAAGGCTTTCATTGAACGGTACCATAATATGGTGCTCGAGGTCGGGGGATATGAGTCGCTCGAAGCCCTGGAAAGTTTGAAGGGGGCCTTAAAAATCGGAAAGCTGTGGACTCACTTGAGGATCCAGGGTACACCGGATTATGCCACCGCTCTGGAAATAGCCCGGAAGTTTGTTTTGTTGGAAGATGAGGAGAGAATTACCCGTAGGGGGACAACTATCAGAGAGAGGACGATGAGGGAAGAAGCTCCTCGCAGGCCAGACAGGGAGTTCAAAAAACCACCCCCAAGGCGAAGGGAATTCAAACTGGTACCTCGGGATGACCAGGAAAAGAAAATCTCGACCCAGGTGAACTATATGGCCGGGGAAGAGGCATACATTCCTCTGAATAAACCACTGGGGTAAATAGTCATGGAAATTTAGGGAAAATGTCTCTTGATAGAACCTGACCTCAGGATATTCCCGCCAGACAGGAGGAATAAAAATCCTATTGCATGCATCATAATTTGAGGGGACATACGACGGATGGATGCAAAGACTTGCGGGAGCAAATGGAAGACCTGGCGCAGAATGGGTACTTGAATAATTATATTGACCATGAAGTTATGACGGCCAGACAGAGAGCACATTGCCGACAGGTGAATATCATCGCAGGGGGGAAGACACTGGCCGGGGACTCTAACCGGTCAAGAAAAAACTATAGTCGGGCTCAGGGGTTGGAAGTGTTAGAAACAGAACGGGCCTCGGAAATACAAGGTGGTCGGTCAGTGCCAATAATGTTTATGGATGAGGATGCTTGAGGGGTGAGTTTCCCCCACGATGATGCATTAATAATCAAGGTGACAATCGGCGGTTCTGAGGTAGACAAAATCCTAGTGGATCCCGGGAGTGCAGTGGATATAATCTCTAAGGAGGCTTTGGACGGCCTTGGTGTGGAGTATGCGACTCTAACCGGCGATGGGACTCCCCTGTACGGCTTCGGGGGCTCAATGGTCATCCCATTGGGAAGGATACAATTGGCAATGACAATCGGAACCCGTCCCCGTCCCCAGACTCGGACGATTATGATAACTTTCACGGTGGTGGATTGCATGAGCAGTTACCAAGTCATTATTGGCCGGCCTTTCATGATGAATACAAAGGCTGCAATGTCTTGCTATTACTTAAAGTTGAAGTTCCCCACCCGGGAAGGGATTGGAATCGTGCGCGGGAGTCAGAAGGTGGCTGGGAGCTGTTTTGCCACCCTCTCACTAGAAACCCTCGGTATTGAAGCAAGTACCCGGAAAAGGAAAGTGACAAGAACTCACTTGGGTTGGAAACCAAGCAAACCCCAATCATCTTTCTCAAAACCCCAAGAACTTTGAATACTGATTTTGTAGGAACAAAACCCAACCAAGATCAGCCCCTAACCACCATGAAACTCACGTCCATGATAACCACAAGCATGAAATCAGATTGTATTTTGCTAGCAATGGAGACGCCACTAAGTTGCCAAGCTTAGATAAGTCAATTTGAACTTGAAAAAGGGAATCCCTCCCTCAACAAGGTTTTGGCCATAGCCATGGAAAGCTCAAGCTTTTCTTTCTTTCAAAATTCTGTATATTACGTTGGTTGTCTCCAAAATACAAAGAAGAGTCATATAATAAGGGTTACAAGAGAGTAAAAAGACTAAAATGACCCTAGAGCTAAAATTACCAAAAGCCCTAAGTCAAGCACCTCAACCACGACCATTAAGGTCCTTTTACACCTCAATAAACTTAAAACAAAGATTAGAAGCTAATCTCACTTAAGCTAATTGAGGTGCTTACATGCTACAGTAAATTGACGTGCTTCCGGCTAAGTAGAGATCTAAGCATAATTAAGCCTAATGGCATAGTCAACCATGCTAATTACATCATAAATAAAGTCAAAATGTCGAGCATAAATGACAAAAATGCCCCCATTTGGCCGAATTCAACATAGTCCCAAAATGGGTGAAATCAGGTCAAAAGGGTGCTAGTGCTGAATCTGCTGTGCTATGCTTCAGTCTAAGCTGATCTGGGTCAAATGAAATAGCTTGGGGACCTCTCTGGTTATGCCCATATGTGTCTCTGGTGCGCACTTGACTTGGTTGCTGCAACTGGTCACATAGCTCTGAGCTAGTCCCGCAAAGGCCTCTTTGATCTTCTTTGCTCTTTGGCGTGTGATTGGACCTGTTGGCAACTGCATGGGTTCCTCCAAGTTATTAGATGCATCCTGTAATATCTCTGGTGTGGTTGGACTCTTGTCATTCCCTCCTTGTTGAAAAGGATTCGACCTCGAATCTGAACCTGCATCAAAATGAGTTAAGTCAGAAACATTAAAAGTAGCAGATACGTTGTACTTACCTTGCAAATCCAGCTTATATGCATTTTCATTGATCCTTTCCAAGACTTGAAAAGGTCCATCTCCTCTCGATTGTAGCTTGGATCTTTTCCTCTTGCATATAAAGCCACACCCAATTGCCGGGGTCAAACACAATGCGTTGGAAACCTATTATTCTCACTAACTCTGCCTTTCTCTTATCATTCATACTCCCAAGCTTAATAAGAATCAAAGATAATAAATCCATAGGAGTTAAAGAATTAGAATCATAATCAATCTCATAAGGCAAGTAAAAACTAGAAGGATGAATGCATCTATTATATGCAAACTCTGGCCCCGCTATTGCGTCTGTGATCTTCTTAGCTCTTTGGCGTGTGATTGGGTCAGTTGGCAATTGCAAAGGCTCTAATGTTCCTTGGATGACTGCATTCATGTCAAATGTTGTCCCTTGGATCATGTCAGAAAGAGAATGAAGACGGTGAAGAAGTAAGTAAGGATCCGGGTCCTCGGCCAAAGAAAGTTGCCCGGCTAGGGGCAGTCGAAGAATTAGAAGTAATAGAACATTTCGGACCTGGGAAGAGTGTAAAAATAGGGGGAGACTTAGACGAGGTCCTGAAACAGGACCTGCTGAAGCGTCTAAAGGAGTACCCAGACATCTTTGCATGGGGGCACGACGATATGCCCAGGATTGATCTGAAGTTCATCAATCATCGTTTGGCAGTAAACCAATCACACAAACCGGTCAAGCAAAAAAGAAGAAACTTTAACCAGGAACGGTGCAGGGAAATGGCTGTCGAGGTAGAAAAACTGTTGAAAGCTGGTTTTATCAAAGAAATGAAATACCCGGAGTGGGTATCGAATGTGGTATTAGTAAAGAAATCCAATGGAAAGTGGAGGATGTGCGTGGATTTCACCGACCTCAACAAAGCGTGCCCGAAAGACAGCTTCCCACTACCAAACATAGATCAGTTGGTGGATTCGACGGCCTACCAGGGACTGCTAAGCTTCATGGATGCCTTCTTGGGATACAACCAGGTCAAGATGCATCTTGAGGATGAAGAGAAGATGACCTTTATTACCGATCAAGGGGCTTTACTATTATAAAGTAATGCCCTTCGGATTGAAAAATACAGGGGGCAACCTTTCAGAGGCTGGTGAACAACATTTTCAAGCCACTCATCGGCACATCAATACTGGTATATGTTGATGATATGATAACAATGTCTAAGGAGCTAGGGTGTCACGTGGTCGATCTGAAGAAAACCTTTGAATTGCTGAGGAAGCATAATTTAAAACTCAACCCGGAGAAGTGTGCTTTCGGAGTGGCCTCGGGAAAGTTTATGGGCTATATGGTAAGTTCCCGAGGCATAAAATCCAAGCCGTACTGGACTTAAAATCTCCCAAGACGATAAAAGAAGTGCAAAGCCTGACCGGTAGGGTGGCCGCGATCAACTGATTTATTTCCCGAGCAACCGACAAGTGCCACCCCTTCTTCAAAGTCGTCAAGAAGGCGAAAAAAGAAGTCAACTGGACGCCAGAATGCGAGGAAGCCTTCTCGTAGTTAAAACAATACCTGACGCAGCCCCCACTTCTAGCAAAGCCGTCCCCATGTTAGACCTTATACTTATATTTAGCTGTTTCGGAGCATGCAGTGAGTTCAATATTGGTGCAAGAGGCCGATAAAGTCCAAAGGCCAGTGTATTTTGTTAGTAAAGCTTTATTAGATGCTGAGACTAGTATCCAGCACACGAGCTGGTCGCCTTGTCATTAATCACTGCGACCCGGAAATTATGACCTTACTTCCAGGCCCATCCTATTGGGGTTTACACCGATTATCCTCTGAGGCAGATTTTGCAGAAACTGGAGGTCTCGGGCAGGTTAATGAAATGGTCGTTAGAGTTGAGTGAACTCGACATTTCTTACCTCCTAATGGCAGCGGTAAAAGGGCAGGCTTTGGCAGAATTTGTTGCTGAATTCACAGAACCCCAAATTCTGACCGTGGGGGAAGACAAATGGGAGATGTCGGTAGACGGATCTGCCAGCTCACAAGGTAATGGGGCCGGAATCCTATTGAAAAACGGTAAAGGTGAAGAAGTACTGTTCACCTTGAGATTCACCTTCGAGGCCACAAACAATGAGGCAGAGTATGAGGCAATTTTAGCCGGTTTAAGGTTGTGCACGGTGATGGGCGTCCACGACGTAGTTGTAAGAAGCGACTCCCAGCTGGCTGTTCAGCAGCTGAAGGGAGAATTCCGAGCCAGTGAGCCGAGTATGATAGCCTATTTGGCTGAGGTAAAAAGATTGGTGTGGAAAATGGGGAACATACATTTTGAACAAGTCTGTTGGGAAAACAACTGTGAGGCAGACTCTTTGGCACGGCTTGCATCTTCAATAAAGGTAGAAAATCCCAGAATAGTCCCTCTAAAGGAGATATCTCGAGACCGGGGAGACACTTGAAGATAAGAAGGAAGCCAGAAAACTGAAATTTAAAAGCACCAATGGGTGTTATACCGAAGGGGCTATACGGTACCCCTTCTGAGATGTTTAGCAGAAGAGGAGGCTGAATATGTACTCAGGGAAATTCATGCAGGAATCTGTGGGAGTCACGCCGGAGGACAATCAATTGCCTTTAAAGCTTTAAGGCAAAGGTTCTCCTGGCCGACCATGCATCAGGACGGGATGAGGGTGGCCCGGAAATGTGAAGGATGTCAGAGAATTCCAATATTCACCACCAGCCCACATAACAGTTGACCACCCTGTCCAGCCCTTGGCCATTCGCCCAGTGGGGGCTGGATATCATCGGACTGATGCCAAAGGGGCGAGGGCAAGCAAAATACGCCATTGTTGCCATAGATTATTTCACCAAATGGGTGGAGGCCGAACCCCTATCCACAATCACAGAGAAGAAAGCTATGGAGTTCTTGAAGAAGAAAATTATCTGCAGGTTCGAAATTCCTCGGGCCGTCATCACCGATAACGGAAAACAGTTCGATAGCAAAGGCTTCAGGAAGCTCTGTGAAGATCTCCAAATCGCCCTAAGATTCACCTCACCTACCCATCCCAAGTCTAACAGGAAGGTTGAGGCGACAAACAAGACCATCAAGGCCAATCTTAAAGCTCGGCTCGTAGCCTGCAAGGGCTTATGGGTCGAGGAGTTACCTGAAGTGTTTTGGGTACACCAGACGACCTATAAGGATTCCACAGGGGAGACTCCGTTTTCCTTATCATACGGATGCGAAGCGGTTATTCCAGCAGAGATCAAAATGACTACCCACAGAGTCCGGCATTATAAGGACGGACGGAATGAAGAACTCATCAGAAGTCATCTCGACCTGATCAAAGAAAAGAGGGAGAAGTCGGCTATGAAGACATCAATCTATCAACAAAGAATGGCCCGTTTCTACAAAAAAAAGTTCAGACCCGAGTCTTTCTTCCAGGCAACTTGGTATTGAGAAGGGTCACCTTGAAGACTCGAAGGCCAGAGGAAGACTCGTTAGGTGCCAAGTGGGAAGAGCCCTATAAAATTGTGGAGGTGGTAAGGTCGGGTGTCTACATTTTGGAATAGCTGGACGGCACACGGTTAAAGTAGCCTTGGAACGTCGAGATGTTGAGAAAGTACTTCTAGTAGGTTTCCCGTTATTTCTCTTTTTTTTTAAAAAAAAAAAAAACAACCCGACGGGGTTAGGAGCTCAAATAAAGCCTCTATCGAAATGTCCCGCAAAGAGTTGTAGGAAGGGCAGTAGGTCCTCGAATATGAATAAAACTTTCCTTTTTCAATTAAGAAAATCATCACTCGCTTTTTCAATTAGACTTGAAAGCCGTATTCAGTATTTCGGGGACATACTCGACGCAAAAGGATGATCTGGGATCAGGAAAGGCACCAAACCCGTGACACACCAAACACAAGTGCTACCATAAAAACCCTGGCCAGAAGTGCTCCGACCTAACTCATTTCATTTTTGAGGATCATGACTGTATCAAGGGATGAAACACATGAGGGTGCACGTGAGCCTTTCGTAGTAGAGTCAAACCCCCGAAGCTAGAGCAGAACTACCATATGACTTGCACTAATAAGGAATATTTCGAGATGGTAATCACGGGGAGGGAGTGCCCCTGTAAGATGGCCGGCCTGGCCAGTTGGGGAAATACGGCTGCAGGGAATGTGTTCCCATACGTTTTTTCTGACCAACGGATCCGTGAGAAGCATAGTACGAGGAGGGATTATGCCCTCATGACGTTTGCTTGCTCCAGTATTACCGAACATAAAGAGGAGCATGCTTTTAATGTTTCAGAAACTCTTTGATCCCTACCTATTTGGTCATTCGGATCCGTGAGAAGCATAGCACGATGAGGGATTATGCCCTCGTGGCGTTTGCTTGCTCCAGTGTTACCGAACATAAGGAGGAGCATGCCCTTAATGTTTCGAACACTCTTTAATCCCTACCCATTTGGTCATTCGATTCAGTGAGAAGCATAACACGAGGATGGATTATGCCCTCATGGCGTTTGCTTGCTCCAGTGTTACCAAACATAAGGAGGAGCATGCCCTTAATGTTTCGGACACTCTTTGATCCCTACCTATTTGGTCATTCAGGTCTGTGAGAAGTATAGTACGGGGATGGATTGTACCCTCGTGGCGTATGCCTGCTCCAGCGTTGTAAGGAGGAGCCCTCAAACAAAACACAGGCTCCATAATGACCTAACGTATAGAGGAATGTGCCCTTACCATTCTAAACGCTCTTTGATCCGAATTCTGGTTCGTCGGGACTCTGAATTGAAAAATTCAGAATTGTGTTTTGGAGACCTCGGATATGACCTGTTTTGAGGCATCCGTGCTGTTGCTTTGGGATAAGTGTTAAGTCACCCCCGTTATTTTATTTTCCATAGTTTTTGCTTTTTATTTTTCACTGGTCTGGCAAGGGGACGCCCATGCCAAATCCTATAGGGCTTCAAAAGTTGATTCACTTCCCTTCTGAATAAGTCCCAAGGATTAGTCGGCTCGGGGCTGGATTCGTTCCCCCGAGGCCTCTTGGTTAATCGGCTCAGGGCTGGATTCGTTCCGCCGAGGCCACTTGATTAATCGGCTCGGGGCTGGATTCGTTCCTCCAATGCCACTTGGTTATTCGGCTCGGGGCTGGATTCGTTCCGCGGAGGCCACTTGGTTATTCGGCTCAGGGATGGATTCGTTCCACTGAGGCCGTTATGTTTTCTCTCAGCTCGGGGTCGGGTTAGGTCCCACCGAGTCTGGCTTTTCGGACTGGGGACATAACATTCCCCAGAGCCAAGTGTTTCTCCTAGCTCGGAGTTGGGTTTCGTTCCACTACATTATCTTATTTTCGGCTCGGGTTGTCCCCTCACAGCAGACCTCGAGTGATCGTTTACGGGAAATCAATCGGAGTAAATTATAAAAGATAAAAAAAAAAAAGTGGAATAGAAACACATAAAAATACATATATAAATATGATTGTAAAAGAAAAGTTATTACAAGAAAAATGAAATTTGTTTGGGATTACACGGGGCCCATTCGGGTTACCCCCTAAAGATCGGCCCGCGCAGGAGCAATTGTTTCTTCCTCGACAGGCTCGGATGGCAAATGGCTGGGCTCGGCCTCGAGAGGATGGACAGTGGCTTCCACATTGACGGCCTGGGAGGCCCCGACAATTACGGCTTCGGGGGCTGGAGCAGGAGCCTCAGTTCTATCCTCTTCAGGAGCTGGAAGTACCGGGACAATCGAAATGGGGTCAGGATCCATAACCTCTTCAGGAGAAGGGGGTAGCCATCTTTTAAACTCCTCCTTTGAAATTTACCCTTTGCAGAAGCGAATGGCCGCATGGATATGCCACATATCCAGGTCAGGCAACCCCATCGGGATAATCTCAGCGCAATCCCCGACCCCCTCAAGACGGATTGTGTCTCTCTCGGCCTCCAACTCAGCCTCATTTCTCTTAAGCTCGTCACGAGCCCGTACCAATTCTTCATCTTTGGCCCTCAGTTTGGATTCAACGCTGCGCACTTCCACCTGTAGGATCATGTTGTCGGCCTGGGAAGCCTCCAAATCCTTCTTGGCAACATCAGCGTTTTTCCTCTATAGAGAGGCGGCGGCCCTGAGAGCTTTATTTATTGTATGGGCCTCAACGGCAGCCAACTCCAGATTTCTTATGTTTTCTTCTTTACCGACCAGCTCAGCCTCTATTTCAGTAAGTCGGTTCTGGATCCTCTGGGCTTGGCCGCCCTCGGATAAAAGGCTCAAGAGGAGATCCTTGTTCGTGGCCGCCAGATAGGTCGTCTGCCGAGAAGAAACAGAAAATCAGAAATCAAACTAAGTCATGGACTCGTAATAAGAATAAAGAAAATATGGCTACCTTGGCCATCTGGGAACACAACAACGTAACCACATCCTCGGGAGAGAGATCTTCGTATCTCGGAATCTTCGCCGGAGGAACCGCTTTGGCCAGTTCGTTGATTACCGGCACCAAATGAGAAGTGGCCTCCCTGATGTGTTGACCAATGTCTTTTACGCCAAGAATCACGGTGCCTTTCTGCTTTTTGGAAGAACCCTCCGGCACCTTCTTCTCCTTCCGGACCGGCTGCCTCTTACTCATGACCTGTTCCTCCTCCACCTCTCGAGTCAGCTCGGCTTCCTCTGCCCCGAACAGACACCTCATTTTTCTAGTAGGTTTTGAGGGGCTGGCAGGTCGGGTGGAGACTATTGGCGATGCCCTGGAAGGGGGAGATAAGATTTGGGTAGCTGACGGGGCTGCCTCTTCAGTCACTTTTTTGGCCTCGGCAGTTGCTGGTCGTTTCCGAGAAGGTCCGGCTCCAACATGGCATGTTTTATTTGCTGCGCCAGCCAGCTGATCAAGGTATTTAGGCCTCTTCGACATTCCTGTAAAAGGCAAAGGGCAGAGAAGTGGTCAGTCTAGAATCTAAATACTTTCAAATCATTATCATGCTAAGCAAACAAAGGGATCAGTCAGAGGGTTAGTAAGAATCTACCTATCCGCCCCGGGCTCTTCGGAGGAGCAATCCGAATGAGGCCCGACTCGACAAAGGTCGTATCGTTAACCAATTGCTTCCAATGGTCGGTATATCGCCGAGCCCAGCACACCCGCGCCCGAACCTGATGGGAGACCTTGAGAGCGTCCCTCCAACAAGCTGGGAAGAGTCAAAGAAGTTAGAATCCTATCATAAAATCAAGAGCATGAACACTAAATGTTAGATTCCTAACCTCCCGCTCTGAAGATATTCAGGATTGAAACCTCCTCTTCGTGGGATCTCATGACCCGTCCCCATTCTATTGTGGACTAGAACCATAAATCTTTGAAGTTTTTGTTGGAGTCGGGGAGTTTACCGACAATATTTGACGAGTCATCGTAAGCAGAAAGATAGTACCAACCATGGTGCATTCTGGGGTTGGCCTTGAATCGATACAACCTCTTCGCTTCTTCAAGAGAGGGTTCGCCGAGTCCCGTCCGATGCCAAATCACACGTAGCCCGGCCAAGATCCTCCAACTATTCAAGCTTAATTGACAAGGGGTGATCTCCATCTCGGCCAGCATCCAGGCAAAATAACGTTGAATTGGCAGCCGGAGTCCGCAATCAAATAAAGCCGAAAGAAGAGCCACCGAACCCTCATCGGGTTGACTAGCCTGATCCAATGGGCCACAGACTTTAAGGGTAATATCTATCGGAATATCATATCACTGCCGGAGCAGTGCTAGATCATCTTCAGTTATCTTGGAAGGCTGATCCATGTCCAAAGCCGAGCAGTCAAAATCATCGGGCTCTGGGTTCTTCCGAGGAATTCTCTGATGGTAAGTATCTTGTTCAGTTTCGGAAGGAGTGTGGGTAGTGTCGAGATCCTCTATGCTTGGTGTCCCCGGCTCGAGGAGAGCTCTTCAGCAGGGGGAGTCGAAGGTCTAGCAGGGTTTGCAGAGGAAGACCTGTTGTCAGACATCCCTGATATCCGAGAAATAAAATGATGGGGAGGTCAGTCTATAGCTAATTTCTAAAATTGACAGAGATTTCACAGTTACCCTGAGATTCCGGGAAAACTAAACTTATGGGTTCTAAATCCCTAACAACATCAATCAAGCCATAAATCTCTCCCTAGCAACATAAAGCCAAACACAGAACCCAGTACAAACCTAAGTGTCCCTAATCCCAAAAGTCCAGGCATGCTCCACACACACATAAAAAACAGTAGGATTCGCAACTCATGAAAAACAAAGCAAGGAGGTCGTTCAGAAGACTTACTTGGTTCTTTTAGAAGGATTGCAGATTGCTCGGTGCGGTCTAGTCGTTCTTTGAGTTCACTGAGCACAGTTTGGAGAGAGGAGTTCTCGCGGTTGGGAAAATTCGAAGCGTTCGTGAAAGAAGGCAACAGTATTACACCGTTTTCTTATAATCTGTTCGGTGTATTTGTGGCCGTTGGATCGAACAAGGGCGTCAGATGTACGCCATATGTCGTTTCTTAAGATGATCTTTCAGAGTTAGATGGACGTCTGAGATTGGGCTTCCTTTGAGTTGGAGATGGCAATCGGATTGCTTACTTTTTGGCGGGAGGACGACAGATGGTTGACAAGTCGCAGGCTCCCCTTAAACCCTAGAAGTGATCTGATGGGCATTTAAGTGGATGTGACGGTTGCACGTCTCGAGGGACGGTTTACAGAAGGGCAATAAAGGGATTTTGCTTCTGGCGGAAAAAGAAGTCAGACCGAGTTTCTCAATCGTACCGAGGACATGGTGGCGACAGGCCAATAAACTTGGCTAGCCGTCACTCCATCAGGAGTACTATTCTTTTTATATAGTTCCCGGCACCAAATTGTATACTCGTTGGAACCGAGAACTATGGGGCAAATGTTGATGGTATTTTCAAGCGCTATTGTATTTAAGCAGCACGACAGGGGTAAAAGGGTAACTCCCTTCTTGGTCAAGATCATTAATGCCGACCCGACCACTAAAAGCCAACAGTAAGGGGCCGAGCACTTTATGATCGGTAACTGACCACTCCAGACCGGATGGTCGGGCATTATTAGATCGATAACATCATTCTCAGTTCAAAAGACCATTGTGACCGACCTCATGAAGACCGAGAATATGGCGAGATTTGCTCCAGAAGATAAAATATCATATTTTTACGGATAAGAGATAAGTTATCATACTTTCATGGGGAAAAGTTGAAAAGTCAGTGTCCTAATAGGATAAAGGAAGTGAAGGTAGTTTCGACTAAGAATTCTTATAGGAAAAGGAAAAATGTTTCTTTGCTATTATAAATAAGAGGGTTGAGAAGAGAACAAGGGAGAATGAGACTTGTAAACACAAAACAGATCAGAGAAACATATTTAGGTAAAAAAACATCGTCCGTTCTGTGCCCGTGGATGTAGGTTGGATCTGATCCGCCGAACCACGTTAAATCTCTTTGTTGATTGGTGAATTTACTTATCTTTTGCCAATTTTCCCATAAACAAAACAAATTCACAGTTGGAGGAGGATTGTCTCGGGAGTAAAAAACCCTTATTGTCCCTGAGACCAAAATCAACTGTCAATAGTTTTTATTATTTCTTGTCTTTTTTTTGGGTCAATCATTCTCCAAGCCAAGTAAAGATTCAGAAAAATTCAAGTAAAATAAAAAACAAACAGAAAGAAAACGCAACGAAAATTAATATGCATAGATTTTACTATTTCTTGTTGTTTTGCTATTTAACAGTGAAAAAAAAAATAGATGATTCCTTAACTCGTCCAAATTTGTCATTTGTGAATGTATTTAAAATTAAAAAAAATTAAAGCTTGAGTGGGTCTCTAACTTTTTCCCCAAAATTAGCAAATCTGAGATTTCCCTTTATGAATAAAATAATAAGATCCAAAGAAACATCACCTTAACAGAGGGAAAAGAAATCGCATCTTCAGCACATGTTGTTGGATTTTGTTGTAGACTTGCATAACAAATAAAAATGTGCATCCTACAAAACAAAGGAACACATAAGCAAGACTAATCCAGAGCATTCGGGAATAGGAAAATCTAAGTTGTTAAAATAAGAATGTTTTAGAAATCTTAAGACCACGATCATGGGTTGTTATCTAACAACGTTAAATAAAATGTCAGATGTCATCATGGATCTCTAAATACTGACAACTCAAATATGGATCATTCTTTAGCAACAATGTATTAATGCACTCAATAAGCTTGTGTGAAAATCTTCCACTCGTTGCTGAAAATGTTACAAAAAGGAATTACCTAAATTCCATATGACAATCAACAAATTTCAAACAATGTTTGAAATGAAATAGGATATCAAATGGCTAAATAGAAAACCAATCAAGACCAATTTATTGTATATACCTTACAAAAGAAAATATCTGAACAAATCCCTTAACAATGACTTCCTGAGAGGTTCTGGAAAATCTCCAGGAGGATTTTCTAGAGAAGCAAATGGAGGAGAGCGAGGATATAGTATATTGAACCTTCTTTTTCTGATTATACTTACTAGTATTTGTGTCTTCAAGCTCTTAGTATGAGGTTTCCTAGTTGAAACAATCTCATGCTCCCTTAAGGAAACCTTTATCAAATCTATCTTTTACTTCATTTATCCTATTAGGACTCTGACTCCTTAGTTTTCCTATGAAAGTAGGATAACTTATCTTCTGGAGCATATCCTGCCATACTCCCGGTCTTCATGTGGTCGGTCATGATAGTCTTTTTGTACTGGGAGTGCTGCTGTCGACCTGATAAGTGCCCGGTCATTTTGAATTCAAGTGGTCGGTCTTGTAACTTATAATGTGGTCAGCCTTTTATTGTAAAGCGCTCGGGCCCTTACTGCGGCTTTTATGGGTCGGGTCGTGGTATTAGTGATCTCACCCAAGAGGGAATTACCCTTCTACCCTTGTCGTACTGTTTTAAATATCATAGTGCCTGAAAACACCATCAACATCTATTATCCATGATAATGAAGAATAGAATCGATCTTTCTACTTTTAGCCATGTACACGACAGCTTAATTCCTTCACAAACACATAATCAATATCACATGAATACAAACTGTTGGAAATTATTGTTGATTGTTGTTAATTGGGAATTATTTGGTATTATTAAATAACAACAATTAGTAATAATTTCATGTTGGAAATTATCGGTTGAAGGCCAACCCAAAGACTCACCACAGGTGGTACTACCTTTCTGCTTATGATAGTTCATCAAACGTCGTCCAAAAACTCCGTGACTCCAATAAGAATTTCAAAGATCTTTGGTTTTGGGCCACTGGAGATTGGGGACAGACCCTGAGGTCGGATGAAGAGGAGATCTTGGTTCCGGACATCTTTAGAGCGGGAGGTTAGGACCTTTAGCTTTTCTGCCATTAGTTTTTTTTTTTTATGTTTGTATTCTTACCCATTTTTTCTATTCCTCCTAGCCTGTTGGAGGGATGCTCCCAAGGTCTCTCATCAGGTCCGGCAGCGGGTATTCTGGGCTTGGTGGTATGCTGCTCATTGGAGGGAGTTGGTGAATGATGCGGCATTTTTTGAATCGGGGCTCGTTCGAACCGTTCCTCCTAAGGTCTCGGGTCGGATAGGTAGATGCATGTTGATCTTCTAACCAACTCCAATGTTTATTTACCATGTTTGGTGTCGTCTTTTGTTTTTCTCTGTTTTTTGTATGCTCAAGTCCTGAACCTTTCTTTCGTCATTTTTTCTTGCAGGCATGTCGAGGAGACCAAAGTACCTTGATCGGTTGACCGGTGCTGCGAAAAAAACTAGCCTAGGTGGAGCTGGTACTTCTCGGAAACGACCTGAATCTTCCGAGGATAGAAAGGTGGCCGTGGAGGTAGAACGGCCGAGCTCTCAGGGTCTATCTTCATCTCCTCGGGTGCCCCCAATGGGTGCCACCCGTCCTGATAGCCCCCCAATACCATCCAGGAGGAGGAAGCGTCGGTTTGGAGCTGTGGATACCCAATTGAGGCGGGAATTGGAGGAGGAAGAGGCTCCGAGCAGAGAAACTTCAGTTCGGCAGGAGGATCCTTCCAAAAAATTGAAGGGTGCTGTGGTTCTCGGAGTTGATGATCTTGGGAAGAATATTAGGGAGGCTACTTCCCATTTGGTATCGGCTTTCAATGAGCTGGCCGGGGCTGTACCTCCTGAGAAGATTCTAAGGTTTGAGGACCTTTCACCCGATGAGGTGGTCGCATAGTTGTGCTCCCAGTTGGCCCAGGTAATTTCTTTTTTCTCTTTTCTACATCCGAGGTGTCTTTCAGACTTTGTTTGAAACTGACTTCTTTTTCTTCTTGGCAGGCAAATTATTTGGCGGCCAAAAATATGGACCTGTTCATAAGCCTTTTGTCCAAGGGCGGTCAAGCCTAGAGGCTTCAGAATCGTCTTTCCGAGGAGAGGAATAGGGATAATGAGCTGGCTGCGGTTGAGGCTGTTAAAACAAATAAAGCCCTTAGGGCTGCTGCCACTTTAGAGCGTAAGAACGCCGAAGAAGCCAGAGCAAGTTTGATGGACGCCCGGACTGAGATTGGGGTCCTCAAGGTGGAAATAGGCAGCGTGGAGTATAAGCTGCGGGCCAAGGAGAAGGAACTGGGACGAGCCCGTGCCGAGCTCAGGGATAGGGAACTTGAGTGGGAGGCCGAGAGGGACTCCATTCGTCTTGAAGGGGTCGGTGATTGTGCTGAAATTATACCAATGGTACTGCCTGACCTGGATATGGGGCCGATCCATGCGGCCATCCGTTTCTGTAAAGGGGAAATATCTGAGGAGGAGTTTCAGAAGTGGCTCCACCCTTCTTCCGAGGAAGCGATGGATCCCGACCCGATTTCCGTTGCTCCGGTCCCGTAGCTTTCCCAAGAAGACCGACCTGATGTTCCTGCTCCTGGTGAGGACTATCCTGAGATTCCACCTCCTATCCTTGAAGTAGGGGTCTCCCATGTCGCCGAGGCTGAAGCTGTTGTTCCTCCTATTGAGACTGAACCGATCTGCCTGTCGTCTGAGCCAGCCGAGGAAGAACTCCCTGCCCCTGTGCGGGCTGATTAAAAAGGGGTAACCCGGACGGGGCCCTATGTACACTTGTCTTTTTTTTTGTAATAACACTTCATATATATATATATATATATATTTTTGAATATATATATATATGTGTTTTCTGCCCCTTTTTTTTTTTTCCTTGTTCTGGGTGCTTTTCTCCAAATGTTTATTTAAGGCTCGTTCGTGCGTGGATAATACGAACCGAGACCCAATTTATTCAGTGGTCGAGGATTGACTCTGAGTTGTGAAGTACACGGATGGTGAGATGCAATCGGTGGGACGCAACCCGACCCCGAATGAATAGATGCACTTGGACCTGGGGGAATGTTATGTCCCTAGTCCGAAGGGCTGACTCGGTGGGACGTACCGTGATCCCGAGCTGAGAAAGGCACTTGAACCTGGGGGAATGTTACGTCCCCAGTCCGAAGGGCTGACTCGTTGGGACGTACCCCGACCCCGAGCAGAGAAAGGCACTTGGTCCTGGGGGAATGTTACGTCCCCAGTCCAAAGAGGTAGACTCGGTGGGACGTGGCCCGACCCCGAGTTATATAACCAAGTGGTCTTGGCGGAACGAAATCCAGCCTTAAGCCGAATAACTGAATGGCCTCGGCGGAACGTAATCCAGCCCCGAGCCTGATAACTAAACGGCTTCGGCGGAACGAGTCCAGCCCCGAACCGAATAATTGAATGGCCTCGGTGGAACGTAATCCAGCCCCGAGCTTGATAACTAAACGGCTTTGGCGGAACGAAATCCAGTCCCGAGCCAAATATCCAAGCAGTCTCGGCGGAACGAATCCAGCCCCGAGCTGATAAGAAAAGTGGCCTCGGTGGAACGAGTCCAGCCCCGAGCCGAACAATCATTGGGACTTGCTCCGAAGGGAAGGGAATCAACCTTTGATGCCCTATCGAATCTGTCTTGGGCGTCCCCTTTTCAGATCGATGAAAAAACAAAAAACAAAATTTTTTTTAAAAATAAAAATAAAAACCAAAGAAGTGTAAATAAAAGCACGGATACCTCAGAACAGCGTCCCGTCCGAGGCCTCCAAAACATAATTCTGAATCTTTCAATTCAATGTCCCGGCGAACCAGGATTTGGATCAGGAGAGCGCTTGATTGGTAAGGGCAAATCCTCTATACGTCGGGTCACTGTGGAGCCTGTGTATTGTACGAGGGCTCCTCCTTACCATGCTGGAGCAGGCACACGCTACAGGGGCACAACGCATCCCTGTGTTGTGCCTCTTTTGGATCCAAATGATGAATGGATCAAAGAGTATACGGGATACTAAGGGTATATTCCTCCTTAGGTCCGGCATCACTGGAGCTAGCAATCGTCACGGGGGCATCATCATCCCCCGTGTTATGCTTTCCCACGGATCCATTACATCGGGTAAGTGAGGATCAAAAGAGTGCTCGACACATTAAGGGCATGTTCTTCCTTATGTTCGGTAACACTGGAGTAAGAAATCGCCACGGGGGTATCATCCCTCCCTGTGCTATGCTTCTCACGGATCCTATGCATTGAGTATGTCCCTGAGGACCCCAAGCCAAGAGAGATACTTGGTTCTGGGGGAATGTCCCGTCCCCAGACCAATGAGCATGACTCGGTGGGACGTAACCCGACCCCGAGCCGAATAGTCAAGTGACCTCGGCGGAACAAGATCCAACCCCGAGGTGTTCGAAGCTTTAAGGGCATATTCCTCCTTATGTTTGGTAACACTTAGAGCAAGCAATCGCCACGGGGGTATCATCCCTCCCCGTGCTATGCTTTTCACGGATCTATACTCTGATTCACCTTCGTCTATGCTGTTTGATGTTTGTATGGAGTCGACTGATTCTGGTGTGACTTGTGCTTCTTTATGGTGGTAGCCGTGGTCGGGTAGTTGCGGTTTTGTGCTTTTGACCTTGGACCGTTGTATTAAGTATGTCCCCGGGGTTTTGAATACGGTTTTGCAAAATTATTTTTTAGAAGAGCGGGTGAAAAAAGAAAGTTTTTTTTTTTTATATTCGGGGACATACTGCCCTTCTTACAACTCTCTGCGGGTCATTTTGAGAGAGGCTTTGTGTTTGAATTTCTGTCCCTTATTGGGTTGCTGCCAAAGAAGAGGAGGAAAGGAGAATTTACTGAAAGTATTTTCTCAACATCTCGGCGTTCCATGGCTTTTTTAATCTTGTGCCGTCCAGCTGTTCCAATAAGTAAGCTCATGGCCTTACCACCTCTGTGATTTTGTATGGCCCTTCCCACTTGGCACCTAGCGAGCCCTCCTCTGGTCGCCGGGTGTTTAAGGTGACCCTTCTCAATACTAAGTCGCCTGGGAGGAAGGAGCGGGTCTGAACTCTTCTATTGTAGAAGCGGGCCATTCTTTGTTGGTAGACTGCTGCTTTTATAGCTGATTTCTCTCTCCTTTCCTTGATCAGGTCGAGGTGGTTTTTGATAAGTTCTTCATTCTGCTCATTCCCAAAATGGCGGACCCTGTGAGTTGCTACCCCGATTTCTGCTGGAATGACAGCTTCACATCCGTATGATAGGGAAAATGGTGTTTCCCCTGTGGAATCTTTGTAGGTCGTCCGATGTGCCCATAGCACTTCTGGTAATTCTTCGACCCATAAGCGTTTGCATGATCCGAGCTGAGCTTTAAGGTTTGCCTTGATGGTCTTGTTTGTTGCCTCAACCTGTCCGTTTGACTTGGGAATGGCTGGCGAGGTGAATTTTAAAGCGATCTGGAGGTCTTCGCAGAGCTTCCTGAATCCTTTGCTATCGAATTGTTTCCCGTTGTCGGTGATGATCGCCCGGGGGATTCCGAACCTGCAGATTATGTTCTTTTTTACAAACTCTGTGGCCTTTTTCTCCGTGATGGTGGATAACAGCTCGGCTTCTGCCCATTTTGTGAAATAGTCTATGGCCACAATTGCATATTTTGCCTGCCCTCGCCCTTTTGGCATTAGCCCTATGATATCTAGCCCCCACTGTGCGAATGGCCAGGGGCTGGACAGGGTGGTTAATTGTTCTGCTGGTTGATGGTGGATGTTGGCATTTTTCTGACAACCTTCGCATTTCTGGGCTATCCGCACACCGTCCTGATGCATGGTCGGCCAGTAAAATCCTTGTCTTAAGGCTTTAAAGGCGATTGATCTTCCTCCGGCGTGACTTCCACAGATGTTGTGAATTTCCCTGAGCACATAATCTGCTTCCTCATCTGTTAAACATCTCAGTTGGGGTACGGTATAGCCTCTCCGGTAGAGCACCCCTTCGATCAGGGAGTACTTGGTGCTTTTGAATTTTAGTTTCTTGGCCTCCTTTTTGTCTTTAGGGGTTTCCCCGGTTTCCAGGTATCTCCTAATCAGTTGCATCCATGAGTTTTTGCCTCCATCTTCTACTATATCTACCTTCAGCTCCCATATGCTTCTTTCTCGGAGGCATATGAGAGGGATTATTCTGGGGTCCTCGGTCTTCATTGAGGATGCGAGCCGGGCCAGGGAGTCTGCTTCACAGTTGTCTTCTCATCCGATTTGTTCGAAGCGTACATTCCCCACTTTCTCCATCAACTTTTTTACTTCGGCTAAGTAAGCTATCATGGTCGGCTCCCTGGCCTGAAATTCTCCCTTTAGTTGTTGAATGGCTAGCTGAGAGTCACTCCTTACTACCATGTTGTGGACTCCCACTACTGTACATAACCTTAATCCGGCCAAGATTGCTTCGTATTCGGCTTCATTGTTTATGGTTTCGAAGGCGAACCTTAAGGTAAACAATACTTTTTCCCCCTTGTTATTTTTTAAAACGATCCCGGCTCCGCCGCCCTGTGAGCTGACAGACCCGTCTACTGACATCTCCCACTTATTTTCCCCTACCGTCAAGATCTGGGGTTCGGTGAATTCTGCAACAAAATTTGTCAAAGCTTGTCCTTTCATTGCTACCCTTGGAAGGTAGGAGATGTCGGGCTCGCTTAACTCCACCGACCACTTCATCAACCTTCGCGAGGCCTCTGGTTTTTGTAAGATCTATCGCAAGGGGTGGTCGGTGTAAACTTTGATAGGGTGGGCTTGGAAGTAAGGCCGCAATTTTCGAGCTGCGGTGATCAAAGATAGGGCGACTAGTTCATGTATGGGATACCGGGTTTCTGCGTCCAACAGGGCTTTGCTGACATAGTATACTGGTCTTTGGATTCGGTCGGCCTCTTGCACCAGCACCGAACTTACTGCGTGTTTTGAAACAGCCAAGTACAAGTATAATGTCTCTCCTGGGAGAGGTTTTGCTAGGAGCGGGGGCTGTGCTAGATATTGTTTCAGTTGTTGGAAGGCCTCCTCGCACTCCGGAGACCAGTCGATCCCCTTTTGGGCTTTCTTGATGGCTTTGAAGAAAGGGTGGCATTTGTCGGTTGCTCGGGAGATGAATCGGTTAAGCGCGGCTAGCCTGCCGGTTAGACTTTGAACTTCTTTCACCGTCCTGGGAGATTTCAAGTCCACTACGGCTTGTATCTTTTGCGGGTTTGCTTCTATGCCCCTGGAGCTCACCATGTAGCCTAAAACTTCCCGGAGGCCACCCCGAAGGCACACTTTTCTGGGTTGAGTTTTAAATGGTATTTCCTCAATAACTCAAAGGTTTTCTTCAGGTCGGTCACGTGACACCCTGGTGCCTCAGACATTGTTATCATGTCGTCAACATACACCAGCATTGTTGTGCCGATGAGTGGTTTGAAAATCTTGTTGACCAGTCTCTGAAAGGTGGCTCCTGCATTTTTTAATCCGAAGGGCATTACTTTATAACAGTAAAGCCCCTGATCGGTGACAAAAGTTGTTTTCTCCTCGTCAGCAGGGTGCATCTTGACCTGGTTGTATCCTGAGAAGGCGTCCATAAAGCTCAGCAGTCCCTTGCAGGCTATCGTATCTACCAAATGATCTACGTTTGGCAGTGGGAAGCTGTCCTTCGGGCACGCCTTGTTGAGGTCGGTGAAGTCCACGCACATCCTCCACCTCCCGTTTGCTTTCCTTACCAATACCACGTTCGAAACCCATTCTGGGTACTTGACTTCTCTGATGAAGCCTGCTTTTAACAGTTTTTCCACTTCGGACGCCACTGCTCTGCACCGTTCGGTCGATCATGGGGAAAACTCACCCCTCGTGTATCCTCGTCGGTGAACATTATGGGCACCGACCGACCCCCTTGTAGTGTCGGGGGTCTTTCTGTTCCTAGAACCTCTGCCCCTTGAGCTCGGCTATAGTTCTTTCTTGACCGGTTAGAGTCCCCGGCTAGTGTACTTCCCCATGCGATGATGTTCACCTGTCGGTTTCGTGCACTTTGTCTGGCCGCCATGGTTTCATGGTTTATATAACTATTTAGATACCCATTTCGAGCTAGGTCCTCCATCTGTTCCCGCAGATCTTTGCATTCGTCCGTTGTGTGCCCCCTCAGGTTATGATGTATGCAGTAAGACTTCTGGTTCCTTTTATCTGGGGGGAATCTCATGAGGCCGGGTTCTATCAATAGGCATTTTTCCTGTATTTCCATGATGATTTGCCCTGGTGGCTTGCTCAGGGGAATATATGTTTCTTCTCGGACTACATGATTCACCTGGATCACGACCCCTCTTTCCTGATCTATTCGAGGTATCGGTTTGAATTCTTTGGGTTTCGGATTGAATCTTTTGAATTCCCTGTCCGGTCGTCGGGGGGCCTCTGTTCTTGCTGTTCTTTCCCGAATGGCCGTCCCCCTTCGGGAGATCTTTTCTTCGCTTTCTACCAAGACGAACTTCCGGGCTACCTCTAGAGCGGTGGCATAATCCGGCGTGTCCTGGATTCTTAGATGAGTCCATAGCCTCCCGACCTTTAGGGCTCCCTTTAAGCTTTCTAGGGACTCATATCCCCCGACTTCCAGTACCATGTTGTGGTATCTCTCAATAAAAATTTGCAGGGGCTCGTCATCTCCTTGCTTCATAAGTCTCAATTCTCCAATCGTCTTTTTGGGGACGCAGGCCCCTTTAAAGTGTCGAATGAACGACTTCTTAAGTTGTGTGAAGCCTCCGATGCTCCCCAGAGCCAGACTTCTGTACCATAGGATGGCGGGTCCACATAAAGTTAGGGGGAACACTTTGCAGATGGCATCTCCTACTACTCCCCTGGACTTCTATCAACAAGACAAAGCTTTCGATGTGCGATTTCAGGTCAGAGTGGCCTTTGTAGGGTGCCATGGTCGGCATGTTGAATCGCTTTGGGAATTTTGCCGACCTTATTTTTTCCGCGAGGGGAGATTCCTCCTCACCGTCCCTGGCATCACTTGCGCCAGCCTTGTGGCCAACCCCCCACTTGGTCATCTCCTTTTTTAACCAAGACTTTATCTCACTGGTTGTGCCGCCATGTCATATCCTGTGCCCTTCCGTGTGTCTATTGCCCCGAGTGCGGCGTTCCTCATCCCTTGGAATTTCCCGCACACTTTCGCTATGCTCCCTGTCCTCTCTTCTAGAGTCGCGGAGACTGTCATAGGAGGGATCCGGTGATGGTCTTCCTTCTTCTTCTTCTTCTTACCACGTGTCATGTGTTTGTGAATCTTTTTCTACAACTACGGATTTTATCCCATAGGGGCCCCTCCTCCTGGGTCTATCGTCTTCACTTGTGTCTATCACCATTTTCCCTTCTGCTCTTTCACTTCTTCTTCGACTGGTTCCGATGTCTGGTCTCTCGTTGTTCGTTCCCTCCATTCTCTCCAGCCGATCCATCATGGATTTCATGCTTTCCTCCATCTTTTTCATCCAGTCCGTTGTTGGACTCCCCGAAGATTGATGATTTCCGCCTTCTGCCATTGTCTTTTTATGCGAACTACTTTTTGTTGAGGTTCCTCACAGACAGAGCCAACTGTTGACGGCTGATTTTGGTCTCAGGGTAATATGGGAATATCACTCCCGAGGTAATCCTCCTTCAATAGTGAATTTGTTTGGTAATGGGGGAAACCAAAGGCAAACTTAGCAGAAGGTAGATAATGCGCCAATCAAACAAGGAGTTTTAACGTAGTTCAGTGGATTTTTATCCGACCTATGTCCACGGACACAAACATGACTATTCTTTTATTGCTGAAACTTGTATCTCTTGTGCTTTACAAGTTTTAGCACAATGAGATTGATCTTGATTCTGATGCCTTTTACACATACTCTACCCTTCTATTTATAATAGTGAAGGAATCGGATTCCTCTTAGTATGAGGTTTCCTAGTTGAAACAATCTCCTGCTCCCTTAAGGAAACCTTTATCAAATCTATCTTTTACTTCCTTTATCCTATTAGGACTCGGACTCCTTAGTTTTCCTATGAAAGTAGGATAACTTATCTTCTGGAGCATATCCTGCCATACTCCCGGTCTTCATGTGGTCGGTCATGATAGTCTTTTTGTACTGGGAGTGCTGCTGTCGACCTGATAAGTGCCCGGTCATTTTGAATTCAAGTGGTCGGTCTTGTAACTTATAATGTGGTCGGCCTTTTATTGTAAGTGCTCGGGCCTTTACTGCTGGCTTTTTATGAGTCGGGTCGGTATTAGTGATCTCACCCAGAAGGGAATTACCCTTCTACCCTTGTCGTGCTGTTTTAAATATCATAGTGCCTGAAAACACCATCAACATCTATCCATGATAATTGAAGAATACAATCGATCTTTCTACTTTTAGCCATGTACACGACAGCTTAATTCCTTCACAAACACATAATCAATATCACATGAATACAAACTGTTGGAAATTGTTGTTGATTGTTGTTAATTGGGAATTATTTGGTGTTATTAAATAACAACAATTAGTAATAATTTCATGTTGGAAATTATTAAGTAACAACAAGAGTTGTTAATCAATAATTAATTAACAACAATTAGTAAAATGTTAAGTGGAGAACATATGGTACACTCATGATGGTAACATTTTTAGAAGGGTTAGAGAAAGTAATTATCCATCCTAATAATGTGATTAATAATAATCAATGCATGTGATTACATAGTGACTTGGTTTCCCTCCTAAAAATAAGACAATTTGCTTATTGAGTTAACCAATCAATTAAGTTTGATTAAGAGGTCTCTACAAGTTTAAAGGTATGCAATTGTGTTGTGGTTAATATAGATTTATTTCAATTAGTTTGTAAATAAATCCAGGACTAGTAATACATGTATGGTTAGATCCTAAGAGGACAAACATGTAAATATATTGGGGATTACGATTCCTAACATTGGTATCAGAGCTTAAATGCGTGTATTCTAGTTAGATTACACAAAAATTGCATGAACATGCATAAAAAATGTTGAAAATGCTTATGGTTTTTGTTTTTACAAAAATGATTTTCTTCTAACTTTGGGCGATAATAACTCTATGTAGAAAATTGATAATTGCATGTTCAAATATGTTTTGAAAACTAGGACAAGAGATCTTCAATTCGGTATATCATTTGCTTAATTTGGATTAAAATTGAGAAAGATATGGACCCTAGAAGTTTGCTAGATGATTTTGTCTTAACCCAGAAAAATATTCCCAGAAGAGTTGTACTACATGTCATCCGGTATTTAGAAAAGAGGACGACAAGTCGTCCGAATATTGTACGACAAGTCATACACGTATAATCTGTTAGCCCTCATTCATAGTGACGTATGTGGGCCCATATCTAGCAAGGCTAGAGGTGGATATGAATACTTTGTAACCTTTACAGATGATGCATCACGTTACGGTTATGTGTATCTTATGAGACACAAGTCGGAAACTTTTGTGAAATTCAAAGAGTTTCGACACGAAGTAGAAAAATAGACCGAAAAAAGTATTAAAACATTACGGTCGGACCGTGGTGGAGAATACTTAAGCAATGAGTTTCTTGATTACTTAAAAGAATATGGTATTCTTTCACAGTGGACTCCTCCCAGAACACCTCAACTTAATGGTGTGTCTGAACGGAGAAACCGAACTTTGTTAGACATGATAAAGTCTATGATGAGTCGCACTGAGCTACCAATTTTCTTCTGAGGATATGCATTGAACAATGCAATACTTATTTTGAATAAGGTTCCGTCAAAGTCTGTTGGACAGACTCCATATGAAATATGTACAGGAAAGAAACCGGGTTTCTCATTCCTAAAGATTTAGGGATGTTTGGCATACGTTAAACGTTTGGATGGTACCAAACTAGAACCCAAATCGGATAAGTGCCTATTTGTAGGTTATCCTAGTGAAACCAAAGGATATTACTTCTATAACCCACAAGAGAACAAGGTATTTGTTGTTCTCTATGCAGTTTTCCTCGAAAATGAATTCCTAAATGCAGTGATAAGTGAGAGGAAAGTAGAACTCGATAAAAATCATAGTGATACTATTCCTGGCACAGACTCCCTCACGGAACACGAATAGTTCATCATGGATGAGACTATTCCACAATCTTCTAATACACAAGAACCGCGTAGGTCGGAGAGAGTCAGAAAACAACTTGAGAGGTATGGGTTTCTGATCTCACCTTGACAAGAAGCCCACTTGAAATTCGAAAAATCAAGCAAACCCCAAGTATTCTTTCTTAAGCCCCAAGAACCTTAATCAATGATTTCGTAAGAACAAAACCCATCCAAGATCAGCCCTAAAACACCATGAAACATTGCCCATGATAACTCAAAAACATGAAATCAGTACGTTTTGCTAGCAATGGAGACGCCACTAAGCTTGCTAAACTTAGATAAGTCGATTTGAACTTGAAAAGGGGAATCCCTCCCTTACAAGATTTTCGGCCAAAGCCAAAGCTTAAAAGCTTCAAGGTTTTCTTACAAATTCGTGGATCCCTTCAAATGAAGAAGAAAGCAAGTTTAAATAGTGTTACAAAAGAAACCCTAAAGGCAAAAAGACCATAATGACCCTAAAAACGAAAATACACAAATATCAAGTCTTTAAGTCTTCAAATGCCTATGAAGCTTTACTCTAAACTGATTTGGGCCAAGTGAAATGGTTTTGGGCCCTTTCCATCGAAGCCCACATGCATCTCTATTTGTTTGTTGCAGTCGGCCATAAAACTCTGAACTAATCCCACCATTGCTTCTCTGAGTCTTTTGGTCCGCTGCCTCGTAATTGGCCCTTCTGGCACTTGTAATGTGTCATTTGGTTTGTTGTCGGCCTGGATCATGTCATCCCCTCCCTCTTGAAAAGGATTCGACCTCGAATCTGTACCTGCATCAAAAGGAGTTAAGTCAGAAACATTAAATGTAGCAGACACATTATACTTACCTTGTAAATCCAGCTTGTATGCATTGTCATTAATCCGTTCCAAAACTTGAAATGGACCATCCCCTCTCGGTTGTATCTTAGATTTACGTTGTGCAGGAAATCTCTCCTTGCGCATGTGTACCCAAACCCATTCTCCAGGCTGAAATACCACACGCTTTCTTCCCTTATTAGCATGAGAAGCATATTGCTCATTCTTTCGTTGTATTTGCTCTCTTGCTTTCTCATGTATGTGCTTCACCAAATCAGCTTTCTTTTTTCCATCTAGCCCCGCATGCTCATCAACAGGCAAAGGTAACAAATCCAATGGAGTTAGTGGCTGAAAACCATAAACAATTTCAAAAGGTGAAAATGATGTAGAAGAATGAATGCTACGATTATATGCAAACTCAATAAATGGCAAACAATCTTCCCAACTCTTCAAATTCTTGCCAACTATAGTGCGCAATAATTGAGATAAAGTCCTATTAACTACTTCTGTTTGTCCATCAGTCTGTGGATGACATGTGGTAGAATACAATAGTTTGGTGCCTAGTTTAGCCCACAACACCTTCCAAAAATGGCTAAGGAACTTAACATCTCTATCAGATACAATACTCCTAGGTATACCATGGAGTCGCACTATGTCTCTGAAAAATAAATCTGCAATGTTTGTAGCATCATCGGTTTTATGACATGCAATGAAATGAGCCATTTTACTAAACCTATCAACTATAACAAAGATTGAATCTCTACCCCTTTTTGTCCTAGGCAAACCTAACACAAAATCCATCGATATATCAACCCAGGGTTCACTAGGTACAGGCAAAGGAGTATACAAACCATGTGGCATTAATTTAGATTTAGCATGCTTACATGTTAGACACTTATCACAAATACGCTCAACATCACGTTTCATTTTAGGCCAATAAAAGTGCTCATGTAAAATAGCTAAAGTCTTAGTAATCCCAAAATGCCCCATCAAACCTCCCCCATGCGCTTCCTTCACAAGCAACTCACGCATACTACAAGCAGGAACACACAATCTGTTCACTTTTTTTTTTGGATAAGGTAAGTATTATAACCAAAAGAAAACTATACAAAGAGCAAAGGGGCATACCCCAGGCAAACTAGAGAGGACAAGCCCTCCTAGAAGAAAAGCCTATAGGCTACAAGCAAAGATCAACAGAAGATGTCAACGGGCAAGTGCCATGAAAGGTGAAGCCATTTATTGTCATAAGATGGTTTCACCTTACGTACAAAGCTAGCACGATTCCGAACATCAAAAACAATATCATAAAGAAGAGTAGAAACAGGCCGAAAAGGCATATCATGAGTGCGAGCATTCCTCTCCCTCCAAATATGGTAGACTGAAGCTGCAAAAGACAGACGAACCAGAAGGTGACATAAAGAGGCATCAGTGAACTGACATAACCACTCAACAGTCTGTCGCCAATCCCGACGACTCCAATCTAACCCACACAAAGCCAGCACAAACGACCAGACCCTCGAAGAGAAGATGCACTGGAAGAAAAGATGATCAATGTCCTCACTTGAACAACCACAAAGAATACAACGGGAGCAAGCAGAAATACCAAACCTCATCAAACTATCCTGGGTACAAAGGCCTCCCTGAATAGACATCCAAAGTAAGAAGGAATGACGGGGAATAGCCTTCCGGAACCAAACAACTCGAGACCAATGCAACAAGTTTCCCCTAGTACGCATGGCATTCCAAGCACTATCCACAGAAAATCTCCCACTCTTATCATCCTCCCAAACCAGCACGTCCTCCCTCAAACTAGAAGGAGACGGAAGATGGGACTGAGCCAAGTCAACAAGGGCAGCAGACCTAGAAGGGGGCCAACGCCAAGCAGAATCAGAGATAATGGAAGCAACTGTAGCCATCCTATCTAAGCCAGAGTCATAAATCACTCTCTCACCCAAAGTGTCCACAATCGGGCCCAAAGGATGCCAAAAATCAAACCACAATAAAGTCTTCTCACCATTCCCAATCCTAACTCTCATCCGCCGCCGGACCAAGAACGGAGCTCCAAGATCTTACGCCAACTCCAAGAGCAATCAGAAGGACATGGGACCTCCCAAAAACTTCTCCCCCTCAACAAATAAGAGTGAACCCAATTCGTCCAAGAAGAGACCTGGCTAGAACAAAGAAACCAAATGTGCTTAACAATAGCCGCTCTATTCCAAGTATCCAAACTCTAATCCCCAGCCCACCCTCCTTAAGAGGTAAACAAACTCTACTCCAAGCCACTCTCGCCCCAGAAGAGGTGAGTGCACTACCCTTCCAAAGGAAAGAACGCAGAATCGTCTCCACCTTCCTAATAACAGACTTAGGAAGAATAAACAAGGAAGACCAGTAAACTTGAATGGAGAACAAAACCGACTTAATAAGCTGAAGCCGACCCGCATAAGAGAGAAATTTACTACTCCAACTCTTAGCACGCAAAACAATACGATCCACAAGAGAAGCACAATCTGAGGCCCGAAGTTTAGTAGAGATCAAAGGGACACCTAAATACCGCACAGGAAGAACCCCTGCTTGGAACCCCAAAACATGACGCAGTTGGTCCTGGAGAATAGAAGAGATACCAGAAGAGAAGAAATGACTTTTAGCTGGATTCGGGATCAAACCTGATAAACTACTGAACTGCCAGAGACAATCCTTGATCAATGAAACCGGGGGCATCTGCTTTACAAAAATCATAAGGTCATCCGCAAAGCATAGATGAGTAAGACGGTCCTTAAACAACGCCAGTGGAATTTGAAACCCGGATTAAAAGCCATATACAAGAAGAAGACCCGACAGAACTTCCATAGCCATAACAAATAGATAAGGAGACAAAGGATCACCTTGTCGTAAACCACGACCCCCAGAGAAAAAACCATGCATCTCCCCATAATAGACACAGAATCTAGTAGTAGTCATACATTCCTGAATCCAACCCACCATCCTCTCTGGAATACCAACAGTCCGCAAAACCTCAATCAAGAAATCCCAACGAACAGAGTCATAAGCTTCATCAGGTCAATCTTAAGAGCACATCTCGGAGAACTGCACAATCTGTTCACTTTAAATAAGAATCCTTCATGAATGTAAAACTTTCCAAAGATGACTTTGCACAAGTAGCAAAAATCTCACCAAAATCAGAATCACACTCATATAATTCCTTAATCAAATCAAATCCCAACATCCGTGCATGCATTGAAGTAAGTAAAACATACCTGCGAGATAATGCATCAGCCACTATGTTTTCTTTACCTTGCTTGTAGCGTATAACATATGGAAATGACTCAACGAATTCCATCCATTTTGCGTGTCGCTTATTCAGCTTACCTTGACCCTTCAAGTGTTTTAATGATTCATGGTCGGTGTGGATCACAAATTCTTTAGGCCACAAGTAGTGCTGCCATGTCTCAAGTGCTCTCACAAGCGCATATAACTCTTTGTCATACGTGGGGTACCTCAAAGCTGCTCCATTCAGCTTCTCACTAAAATAGGCTATTGGCCGCTTCTTCATGCATGAGAACTGCTCCAATACCTAACCCTGATGCGTCGCACTCAATCTCAAATGTCTTCTCGAAGTTGGGTAGTGCTAAAATGGGTGCACTGCATAACTTCGCTTTAAGATCCTGGAATGCTCGCTCTTGCGCCTCGCCCCATTGAAAACCAACTGTCTTCTTTACTACCTCAGTCAATGGCGCGGCAATGCTACTGAAATCCTTGACAAATCTCCTATAGAAACTCTCGCTAACCCATGAAAGCTTCGGACTTCTGTCACTGTAGTTGGTGTAGGCCATTCCTGAATTGCCTTTACCTTCTCCACATCTACCTCGATGCCATCTGCACTCACAACAAAGCCAAGAAAAACAATTCTATCCATGCAAAATGTGCATTTGTCAGAGTTAGCATACAATTGTTCTTTTCGTAAAACATCAAGTACATGCTTCAAATGCATCACATGCTCATCTACTGTTTTACTGTAAACTAAGATGTCATCAAAATAAACCACAACAAACTTACCTAAAAATGCACGCATAACATGATTCATCAATCTCATAAATGTGCTAGGTGCGTTTGAAAGACCAAATGGCATAACTAACCATTCATACAAGCCATACTTAGTCTAAATGCAGTTTTCCACTCATCTCCCTCTCTCATGCGAATTTGATGGTATCCACTCTTCAAATCAATCTTACTAAAAATTTTGGAACCATGCAATTCATCCAACATGTCATCTAGTCTAGGAATGGGGTGACGATACTTTACCGTAATATTGTTGATAGCTCGACAGTCAACACACATACGCCACGTCCCATCTTTCTTAGGAACTAGAAGCACTGGTACTGCACAAGGACTCATGCTTTCCTTACATACCCCTTGTCCATCAACTCCCGTACTTGCCTTTGTAGCTCCTTTGTCTCATCGGGATTACTCCTATAAGCCGGTCTATTAGGAATGACTGCTCCAGGTATGAAGTCTATCTGGTGCTCAATACCTCTAATGGGTGGAAGCCCACTAGGTATGTCATCTGTCAGTACGTCACTGTAATCCTGCAAAAGAGATGAGATAGACACAGGAAGCAAATGGTCAGAGTTAGTAAAATAAATATGAGGCTCCTTGTAGACTAACAATAGCATGAGCTTGCTAGCCTTGAATGCTTTTCTCGCTTCACCCTCACCCATATAGAAACTCTTTTTAACTCTCCCTTTTGTTTCCCTCTCACGTTCACTCACGCTTCCTTGGGAACTCCCACGGCCCTGGCCTTATTTTTCTCACCAGATACATCACTCTCACTAGTCTCACCCAAGGTGGTGTTTCCCTTCGCTCTCTCTTTGTCACGCTCAAGTTGCAACTTAACCTGATCTTCATGGACTTGTGCAGGTGTAAGTGGGTATAATGTAATGGGTTTTCCCTTATGCTGAAAAGAGTACTTGTTCTTGAACCCATCATGAATAACCTTCTTATCAAACTGCCACGGCCTGCCCAAAAGAATATGCCCAGCATGCATCGGTATCACATCACATAGGACATCATCTGTGTATGGCCCAATGGTAAAGCTCAATAATACCTGCTTTGTCACACTTATTTCCCCACAATCATTTAACCACTGCAACTTGTAAGGCTTCGGATGTCTCAAGCAACTCAACCCCAATCGCCCAATCAAAGCTGTGCTAGCAACATTAGTACAACTGCCCCCATCTATGATCATACTACATCCCTTGCCATTCACACGACACCTAGTATGGAAAATGTTCTCTCTCTCTGCTGCACACTCTCATCCTCGACAACATGAGCACTCAAAGCACGCTTGACAACTAAGGATAAGTTATCCAGCGGATATGCAGCTCCCTCATGGTCACTAGCATCCTCCAACTCTGGCATCTCCTCCTCGACCTCACTATCGGTAGAGTACACCTCTCCACTTTTTTATCAATCACTAAGGTACGCCTATTGGGACATTGTGAAGCATAGTGTCCCATGCCCAAACACTTGAAACACTTGACATCCTTAGTTCTAGCAGCTGCACCCTCAGGTTTTGGTCTAGTTTTGCTCGGTTCTGTAGCTTCTTTACCCTTGGCACTAGGTTCGGCCCTAGGCTTATTAAAGCCTCCACTAAACTTGCCTCTAGGCTTATCAAAGCCTCCATCTCGCTTCTCATTCGAACCCATTTTCCTTTCATTGCAGAAGTAGCCTGAGTACCAAATCTGGATGTTGACCTTTTCTTGAGTTGCCTTTCTACCTTGATAGCCATGTGAAGCATATCCTCCAAATCAACATAGTGATGCAACTCCACCATGTTTGCAATCTCTCTATTCAAGCCCCCTAGAAACCGTGCCATAGTAGCTTCTGCATCCTCAACTACATTTGCCCTTATCATGGCAACTTCCATCTCTGTGTAATAGTCCTCAACACTTTTAGTCCCCTGATACAGATGTTGTAGTTTCTGATACAATTCCCTATAGTAATGGCTGGGTATAAATCTCTTCCTCATGAGACCTCTAAGTTCTGCCCATGTCTGAACCGATCTCTCATAATTTCTCCTCCGTGTAGAGACAATCTGATCCCACCAAATCATAGCATAATCGGTAAACTCAATTGCTGCCAGATTGATCTTCTTCTCGTCTGAGTATTGATGACAACTGAAAATCAATTCTATTTTCTTTTCCCATTCTAAATAAGCTTCAGGATCATTCTTGCCGTGGAATGTTGGTATCTTAATCTTGATGCTACCTAGATCACCATCTACATCTCTTCGCCTACCATATCCTCTCCGATCATAATCCTCTCTTCTGGCATCAAATGCACCTCTATCATCAAACTGTCTATCCCTCCTATCATTCCTCCTATCAAACCTCCTATTAGGCCTCCTATCATGCCTAGGCTGAAATCTCTCCTCCACACATCATCAAAACCATCAGGATCATCAACTCATTTTCAGCTTCCTCTTCATCTGGTGGTACATACTACTGTGGTGGTACTCGGCGAGGTGGCACATTGTGAGGTGGTGGTACATTCTGAGGTGGTGGTACTCTGGGACCGCTACCAGTTTGAATACTCTCTACACTCTTGGACAATCTCTCCAAGGCAGTATTCATGTTCTCCATCATATATGTAAATTTCCTATCCAAAGCCTCAAGTTTTTCATCAATAGTTAGACCTGCCATCTCAACACTAAACAAACAGATTAGAAATAACAAGAAAGTAAAAGCAAATATGTAAATCCTCACAATCTCACGTGTTTACACTCGAATGATATCACTCCACTCACTCGTGTTTGCACTCTATTGGCTTTTACCCGATACTGTGCTCACATTCGCTGCCTTTTACCACTCTTGAGTTCTTCCTCAATTCAAATGCGAATCAAACTCAATCCAAGAATACACAAACTAAATGTAGTCCTCAAGCCAGCATGAAACACAAAGGACTAACAATGTATATAGGGCAGGTGGAAAATGCAAATAAAAGAATGGTAATGACGAAGACTCAATCAAAAAGACTTAAACTAGAGTATTCGGAATAAGGAATTAACCAATAACGTATGAGAAATAAACATGCAAATTCACGGTCGTATGCAATTTCGGACGAAATTTTGGAGCCTCAATAGATTTTGATGGATTACCATCCACAGACACCTAAATGATAATATGGAACCAACCAAAATCAACCAAATTTTCGGACTTTTTTACTCTTTTTTTTTTTTTTTTTTTTTTTTTTTTTTTTTTTTTTTTTTTTCTCAGCTGATCACTCGTCACTCAAGTCCACGAAAAAAAAATGCTAAGTATCAACCCACTAATGTTCAAGTCTGATATGAAATTGAATGCAAAGTCTAATTCTTTAAGAATCTGGTGTTGATGTTCTTCCTCAGGATGAATCTGACCTAGCTTCCTTTCTTTCTCCTTTTTTTTTAAATGATTCACTTTGGTTTTAGAAAGAAATCACACAGCCGTTTAAGAACATGTTTATTTCTTCAACATAGGTTAAAAAAAAAAACAGAATGTTAAGAAGGAACTGATATGAAGAACACAATAAAAACCCAGATCTGGAAATTAACAACAAAGATGAACTGATATGACGAAGGAACAGAAAACCCAGATTTAACAGAAAATTACAAGACAGAATATAAACCCAGAAACAACAAATCGAAAACATAAACAACAAATCGAAAACATAAACAACAAAAACAAGATCCAACAACTACTGGAACAAAACAACAATAAGTAAAACAGAATCAAACAACACAAAAGGATAGGAAAATCAGACCTTGGAACCCTGAGCTCTAGATACCAAATGACAAGAAACCCACTTGAAATTCGAAAAATCAAGCAAACCCCAAGTATTCTTTCTTAAGCCCCAAGAACCTTAATCAATGATTTCGTAAGAACAAAACCCATCCAAGATCAGCCCTAAACCACCATGAAACATTGCCCATGATAACTCAAAAACATGAAATCAGTACGTTTTGCTAGCAATGGAGACGCCACTAAGCTTGCTAAACTTAGATAAGTCGATTTGAACTTGAAAAGGGGATCCCTCCCTTACAAGATTTTCGGCCAAAGCCAAAGCTTAAAAGCTTCAAGGTTTTCTTACAAATTCGTGGATCCCTTCAAATGAAGAAGAAAGCAAGTTTAAATAGTGTTACAAAAGAAACCCTAAAGGCAAAAAGACCATAATGACCCTAAAAACGAAAATACACAAATATCAAGTCTTTAAGTCTTCAAATGCCTATGAAGCTTTACTCTAAACTGATTTGGGCCAAGTGAAATGGTTTTGGGCCCTTTCCATCGAAGCCCACATGCATCTCTATTTGTTTGTTGCAGTCGGCCATAAAACTCTGAACTAATCCCACCATTGCTTCTCTGAGTCTTTTGGTCCGCTGCCTCGTAATTGGCCCTTCTGGCACTTGTAATGTGTCATTTGGTTTGTTGTCGGCCTGGATCATGTCAGAATCGACTTATCTAAGTTTTGGCAAACTTAGTGGCGTCTCCATTGCTAGCAAAACACTACAAGGATTCATCTTAAAGGTTCTCAAGGGCAAGTTCTTTGTGGGTCTTCTTTGTGGCCTTGGAAGGTTTTTTTTTCTACAAAAATCATATTCGCGGTTCTTGGGGTTCTGTCCGTTGCTTGGGGTTTGCTTGGATTTCGAATCCAAGTGGGTTTCTTGTCATTTGGTATCAGAGCTCAGGGTTCCAAGGTCTGATTTTCCTATCTTTTCTTTTGTTTGATTCTGTTTTTTTATTTTCGTTCTTGGTTATTTTCGTTTCAGTTTGAGTGATATCATTCGAGTGTAAACACATGAGATTGTGAGGATTTACATATTTGCTTTACTTTCTTGTTATTTCTAATCTGTTTGTTTAGTGTTGAGATGGCAGGTCTAACTATTGATGAAAAGCTTGAGGCTTTGGATAGAAAATTTACAGATATGATGGAGAACATGAATACTGCTTTGGAGAGATTGTCCAAGAGTGTAGAGAGTATTCAAACTGGTAGCGGTCCCAGAGTACCACCACCTCAGAATGTACCACCACCTCACAATGTGCCACCTCGCCGAGTACCACCACAGTATGTACCACCAGATAAAGAGGAAGCTGAAATGAGTTTGATGATCCTGATGGTTTTGATGATGTGGGAGAGATTTCAGCCTAGGCATGATAGGAGGCCTAATAGGAGGTTTGATAGGAGGAATGATAGGAGGGATAGACAGTTTGATGATAGAGGTGCATTTGATGCCAGAAGAGAGGATTATGATCGGAGAGGATATGGTAGCGAAGAGATGTAGATGGTGATCTAGGTAGCATCAAGATCAAGATACCAACATTCCACGGCAAGAATGACCCTGAAGCTTATTTAGAATGGGAAAAGAAAATAGAATTGATTTTCAGTTGTCATCACTACTCAGACGAGAAGAAGATCAATCTGGCAGTAATTGAGTTTACCGATTTTGCTATGATTTGGTGGGATCAGATTGTCTCTACACGGAGGAGAAATTATGAGAGACAGGTTCAGACATGGGCAGAACTTAGAGGTCTCATGAGAAAGAGATTTATACCCAGCCATTACTATAGGGAGTTGTATCAGAAACTACAACATCTGTATCAGGGGACCAAAAGTGTTGAGGACTATTACACAGAGATGGAAGTTGCCATGATCAGGGCAAATGTAGTTGAGGATGCAGAAGCTACTATGGCACGGTTTCTAGGGGGCTTGAATAGAGAGATTGAAAACATGGTGGAGTTGCATCATTATGTTGATTTGGAGGATATGCTTCACATGGCTATCAAGGTAGAAAGGCAACTCAAGAAAAGGTCAACATCCAGATTTGGTACTCAGGCTACTTCTGCAATGAAAGAAAATGGGTTCCGAATGAGAAGCGAGATGGAGGCTTTGACAAGCCTAGAGGCGAGTTCAGTGGAGGCTTTAATAAGCCTAGGGCCGAACCTAGTGCCAAGGGTAAAGAAGCTGCAGAACCGAGCAAAACTAGACCAAAACCTGAGGGTGCAGCTGCTAGAACTAAGGATGTCAAGTGTTTCAAGTGTTTGGGCATGGGACACTATGCTTCACAATGTCCCAATAGGCGTACCTTAGTGATTGATAAAAAGAGTGGAGAGGTGTACTCTACTGATAGTGAGGTCGAGGAGGAGATGCCAGAGTTAGAGGATGCTAGTGACCATGAGGGAGCTGCATATCCGCTGGATAACTTATCCTTAGTTGTCAAGCGTGCTTTGAGTGCTCATGTTGTCGAGGATGAGAGTGTGCAGCAGAGAGAGAACATATTCCATACTAGGTGCCGTGTGAATGGCAAGGATGTAGTATGATCATAGATGGGGGCAGTTGTACTAATGTTGCTAGCACGGCTTTGATTGAGCGATTGGGGTTGAGTTGCTTGAGACACCCGAAGCCTTACAAGTTGCAGTGGTTAAATGATTGTGGGGAATAAGTGTGACAAAGCAGGTATTATTGAGCTTTACCATTGGGCCATACACAGATGATGTCCTATGTGATGTGATACCGATGCATGCTGGGCATATTCTTTTGGGCAGGCCGTGGCAGTTTGATAAGAAGGTTATTCATGATGGGTTCAAGAACAAGTACTCTTTTCAGCATAAGGGAAAACCCATTACATTATACCCACTTACACCTACACAAGTCCATGAAGATCAGGTTAAGTTGCAACTTGAGCGTGACAAAGAGAAAGCGAAGGGAAACACCACCTTGGGTGAGACTAGTGAGAGTGATGTATCTGGTGAGAAAAATAAGGCCAGGGCCGTGGGAGTTCCCAAGGGAAGTGTGAGTGAACGTGAGAGGGAAACAAAAGGGAGAGTTAAAAAGAGTTTCTATATGGGTGAGGGTGAAGCGAGAAAAGCATTCAAGGCTAGCAAGCTCATGCTATTGTTAGTCTACAAGGAGCCTCATATTTATTTTACTAACTCTGACCATTTGCTTCCTGTGTCTATCTCATCTCTTTTGCAGGATTACAGTGACGTACTGACAGAGGACATACCTAGTGGGCTTCCACCCATTAGAGGTATTGAGCACCAGATAGACTTCAACCTGGAGCAGTCATTCCTAACAGACCGGCTTATAGGAGCAATCCCGATGAGACAAAGGAGCTACAAAGGCAAGTAACGAGTTGATGGACAAGGGTATGTAAGGGAAAGCATGAGTCCTTGTGCAGTACCAGTGCTTCTAGTTCCTAAGAAAGATGGGACGTGGCGTATGTGCGTTGACTGTCGAGCTATCAACAATATTACGGTAAAGTATCGTCACCCCATTCCTAGACTAGATGACATGTTGGATGAAT
This sequence comes from Zanthoxylum bungeanum, assembly GCA_019454045.1. Lineage (NCBI taxonomy): Eukaryota > Viridiplantae > Streptophyta > Magnoliopsida > Sapindales > Rutaceae > Zanthoxylum > Zanthoxylum bungeanum. The sequence continues at coordinate 264,469 of SKCR01000131.1, forward strand.
TGCATGGTTCCAAATTTTTTAGTAAGATTGATTTGAAGAGTGGATACCATCAAATTCGCATGAGAGAGGAAGATGAGTGGAAAACTGCATTTAAGACTAAGTATGGCTTGTATGAATGGTTAGTTATGCCATTTGGTCTTTCAAACGCACCTAGCACATTTATGAGATTGATGAATCATGTTATGCGTGCATTTTTAGGTAAGTTTGTTGTGGTTTATTTTGATGACATCTTAGTTTACAGTAAAACAGTAGATGAGCATGTGATGCATTTGAAGCATGTACTTGATGTTTTACGAAAAGAACAATTGTATGCTAACTCTGACAAATGCACATTTTGCATGGATAGAATTGTTTTTCTTGGCTTTGTTGTGAGTGCAGATGGCATCGAGGTAGATGTGGAGAAGGTAAAGGCAATTCAGGAATGGCCTACGCCAACTACAGTGACAGAAGTCCGAAGCTTTCATGGGTTAGCGAGCTTCTATAGGAGATTTGTCAAGGACTTCAGTAGCATTGCCGCGCCATTGACTGAGGTAGTAAAGAAGACAGTTGGTTTTCAATGGGGCGAGGCGCAAGAGCGAGCATTCCAGGACCTTAAAGCGAAGTTATGCAGTGCACCCATTTTAGCACTACCCAACTTCGAGAAGACATTTGAGATTGAGTGCGACGCATCAGGGTTAGGTATTGGAGCAGTTCTCATGCAAGAAAAGCGGCCAATAGCCTATTTTAGTGAGAAGCTGAATGGAGCAGCTTTGAGGTACCCCACGTATGACAAAGAGTTATATGCGCTTGTGAGAGCACTTGAGACATGGCAGCACTACTTGTGGCCTAAAGAGTTCGTGATCCACACCGACCATGAATCATTAAAACACTTGAAGGGTCAAGGTAAGCTGAATAAGCGACACGCAAAATGGATGGAATTCGTTGAGTCATTTCCATATGTTATACGCTACAAGCAAGGTAAAGAAAACATAGTGGCTGATGCATTATCTCGCAGGTATGTTTTACTTACTTCAATGCATGCACGGATGTTGGGATTTGATTTGATTAAGGAATTATATGAGTGTGATTCTGATTTTGGTGAGATTTATGCTACTTGTGCAAAGTCATCTTTTGGAAAGTTTTACATTCATGACAGATTCTTATTTAAAGCGAACATGTTGTGTGTTCCTGCTTGTAGTATGCGTGAGTTGCTTGTGAAAGAAGCGCATGGGGGAGGTTTGATGGGGCATTTTGGGATTACTAAGACTTTAGCTATTTTACATGAGCACTTTTATTGGCCTAAAATGAAACGTGATGTTGAGCGTATTTGTGATAAGTGTCTAACATGTAAGCATGCTAAATCTAAATTAATGCCACATGGTTTGTATACTCATTTGCCTGTACCTAGTGAACCCTGGGTTGATATATCGATGGATTTTGTGTTAGGTTTGCCTAGGACAAAGAGGGGTAGAGATTCAATCTTTGTTGTAGTTGATAGGTTTAGTAAAAGGCTCATTTCATTGCATGTCATAAAACCGATGATGCTACAAACATTGCAGATTTATTTTTCAGAGACATAGTGCGACTCCATGGTATACCTAGGAGTATTGTATCTGATAGAGATGTTAAGTTCCTTAGCCATTTTTGGAAGGTGTTGTGGGTTAAACTAGGCACCAAACTATTGTATTCTACCACATGTCATCCACAGACTGACGGACAAACAGAGGTAGTTAATAGGACTTGTCCTCTAGGAGGGCTTGTCCTCTCTAGTTTGTCTGGGGTATGCCCCTTTGCTCTTTGTTTAGTTTTCTTTTGGTTATAATACTTACCTTATCCAAAAAAAAAAAAAATTATTGCGCACTATAGTTGGCAAGAATTTGAAGAGTTGGGAAGATTGTTTGCCATTTATTGAGTTTGCATATAATCGTAGCATTCATTCTTCTACTTCATTTTCACCTTTTGAAATTGTTTATGGTTTTCAGCCACTAACTCCATTGGATTTGTTACCTTTGCTGTTGATGAGCACGCGGGGCTCGATGGAAAAAGGAAGGCCGATTTGGTGAAGCACATACATGAGAAAGCAAGAGAGCAAATACAACGAAAGAATGAGCAATATGCTTCTCATGCTAATAAGGGAAGAAAGCGTGTGGTATTTCAGCCTGGAGATTGGGTTTGGGTACACATGCGCAAGGAGAGATTTCCTGAACAACGTAAATCTAAGCTACAACCGAGAGGGGATGGTCCATTTCAAGTTTTGGAACGGATTAATGACAATGCATACAAGCTGGATTTACAAGGTAAGTATAATGTGTCTGCTACATTTAATGTTTCTGACTTAACTCCTTTTGATGCAGGTACAGATTCGAGGTCGAATCCTTTTCAAGAGGGAGGGGATGACATGATCCAGGCAGACAACAAACCAAATGACGCATTACAAGTACCAGAAGGGCCAATTACGAGGCAGAGGACCAAAAGACTCAGAGAAGCAATGGCGGGATTAGTTCAGAGTTTTATGGCCAGCTGCAACCAACAAATAGAGGCGCATGTGGGCTTCGATGGAAAGGGCCCAAAGCCATTTCACTTGGCCCAAATCAGTTTAGAATAAAGCTTTTTAGGCTTTTAAAGACTTAAAGACTTGATATTTGTGTAATTTCGTTTTTAGGGGCATTATTGTCTTTTTGCCTTTAGGGTTTCTTTTGTAACACTATTTAAACTTACTTTCTTCTTCATTTGAAGGCAACAACGAATTTGTAAACTCAAAAGCTTAAAGCTTTGGCTATGGCCGAATTATTGTAAGGGAGGGATTTCCTTTTCAAGTTTGAATCGACTTATCTAAGTTTTGGCAAACTTAGTGGCGTCTCCATTGCTAGCAAAACACTACAAGGATTCATCTTAAAGGTTCTCAAGGGCAAGTTCTTTGTGGGTCTTCTTTGTGGCCTTGGAAGGGTTTTGTTTCTACAAAAATCATATTCGCGGTTCTTGGGGTTCTGTCCGTTGCTTGGGGTTTGCTTGGATTTCGAATCCAAGTGGGTTTCTTGTCAATGAGATGCTAGAGCTGGAGGATACTAGTGACCACGAGGGAGTTGCATACCCATTGGATAATTTATCTCTAGTTGTTAGGCGTGCTTTGAATTCACATATTGTAGAGGATGATAGTGGGCGGCAGAGGGAGAACATATTCCACACTAAATGCTGTGTGAATGGAAATGGGTGTAGTATGATCATTGATAGGGGTAGTTGTACTAATGTTGCTAGCACAACTTTGATTGAGCGGTTGGTGTTAAGTTGGTTGAAGCACCCCGAGCCTTACAGGTTGCAGTGGTTAAATGATTGTGGCGAAATAAAGGTGACCAAGCAGGTATTATTGAGCTTTACTATTGGGCCATACATAGAATTCGTTCTATATGATGTGATACCGATGCATGTAGGAAATTTTCTTTTGGGCAGGCCATGGTAGTTTTGATATGATCCAAGGGACAACATTTAAACCTAAAGAACCAGATTGAAATAAATGAGAATGACGCAAGCCCAACGTAGAAGCAGTTTTAACGAATCAAGTCGAATTAAGTCCAACACCAAATTGTCGGCCAAGACAAGACTTATTGTGTTTCAAAACACATCATTTAGCCTATATACATGAAAGCCACGAAATTTAGAGTTTTTTTTTTGTGTAAAGGAGACAATTTGGTCATGTCTTTGAAAATTTACCACCTTTGTTGGATTTTTGTGATTTTGTTGTTTTTTCCTTTATTGATTCTTTTGGCAAAGTTTTTGATTAAGTTTTTATTACTTTAGACTTTTATGGTAAGTTGTCTAGGTTGTTAAATGACTATTAAGGGCATAGCCTTTAAGTAGCCATTAAGGATGTTTTAGTCATTTTGCACCCATTAGGGTTTCTTTCATTGTACCATATATTGTAACTTATCTTTTTAATGAAAAGAATGATACAATTTCGAATTTTCTTCTCAAAGAAATGGCTATGGCCAAAATTCAAGCTTAAGTGAAGGATTCCCCTTTGTTTCAGCTTCGACTTATCTAAGGCATGGCAACCTTAGTGGCGTCTTCGTGCTAGCATAACACACAATGAATCATCTTAAAGGTTCTCAAAGACAAGTTCTCTGTGGGTCTTATTTGTGGCCTTAGAAGGGTTTTGTTCCTACAAAATGAAATACGCGGTTATTGGGGTTTTATCCGTTACGAGGGGTTTTCTTGGTCTAATCCTCCAAGTGAGTTCCACATCATTTGATATCAGAGCTGAGGGTTCTAAGGTATGATTTTTCTATCTTTACTTTTTGTTTTTGATTTAGTCTTTATTGTGTTTGTTGGTCATCAAGATACTTGTTCATATTGATTCTTGGTTTTTGTTGGTTTTTGTGTCATTTGAATCATCTGTGATCGATATATCAGCCTTATACCAGTCTCAAAATACCATTGAAACAACTACTGGAACCCAAATAGTATTATACCGACCCACATATCGGTCTCCATACCGGTCTATCTTGAGATTACATAGTGAAGAAAATTGGTCTAGTTTCATATCGGTCTCATATCGATATTCATACTGGTTAGCATGTGAGTAAAATATAGCTACTGGAATCGGCAAACAACCATACCGGTCCCATACCGGACTCCAAATCGGTCAACACTTAGAAATTTTTTGAGAGCTCAAGTGACCTGAAGTGCAAAAAAAAAACGAGTAAAAAAGTTCAAAAATTTATAGAACTTTATCACAAATATTGCACACTGAAGTTGGTAAAAATCAAAATCTTGGGAAGAATGTTTGCCAGGAGGGCTTGTCCTCTCTAGTTTGTCTGGGGTATGCCCCTTTGCTCTTTGTATAGTTTTCTTTTGGTTATAATACTTACCTTATCCAAAAAAAATGTTTGCCATTTATAGAATTTACATATAATCGTTGCATTCATTCTACAACTTCTTATTCACCATTTGAGATTGTATATGGTTTTAATCCTCTAACTCATTTGGATTTATTGTCTTTACCTGTTAACGAGCAATAAAGTTTCGATGGTAAAAAGAAGGCAGAGTTAGTGAAGATGATACATGAGAAAGCTAAAGTGCACATTAAATAGAAGAATGAACAATATGCCTTTCATGCTAATAAGGGGATGAATCATATTGTATTTAACCCCGGAGATTGGGTATGGCTTCATTTGCGCAAGTAAAGGTTCCTAAAACAGTGGAAATCCAAGCTGCAACCGATAGGAGATGGTCCATTTCAAGTCATGGAGTGAATAAACTACAATGTTTAGAAGCTTGATCTTTCAGGTGAGTATGGTGTTTCTGCAAAGTTCAATATTTCTGATTTATCTTATTTTGATGTAGGTGCAGATTCGAGGTCGAATCCTTTTCAAGAGAGGAGGAATGACATGAACCAAGGCACACTCGAAGCACCAGGGGACACAACCATTACCAAAGTAGAACCATTATATGTACTAACAAGGCCAATCACAAGACAGAAGGCCAAGATGATAAAAAAAAGCAATGGCAGGACTAGCTCAGTGTTTTATGGTCGACTGCAACAGACAAGTCAGAGGCACACTAGAGACGCATGTGGGCTTTAATGGAGAGGGCCCTAAGCTACTTCACTTGGCCCAAATTAGTTATGAATGAAGCTTCACAAGCCTTTTTGAAGATTTTTGCCTATTTCTAGCCAATGTATTTTATGTTAAGATAGTTTTTTGCCTTTTTGTAATTTCACGTGTTCTTTCTGGTTTTCTCCCATTTTGGTTTTTCCATACTCCAATTTATCCTTGGTTTTTCCCTAAACACTTGTAATGTAATATATTTGTTGACAACTGTTTTTCGTTCCAAGGGTAATTTGGTAAAAACCACTCCTCGAACAAACCTCCCTTAAGCAGTGAATTTGTTTGGTTAGTTGGGAACCAATCAAACTTGGCTAGCGAATCAGAAAACACAGAAAAGACAAAGGGTTTAACATGGTTCGACGGAATAGATACAACCTACATCCATAGGTGTAATTATAAGGAGCTCGGGTTAGACCGACCTGCTATATCTCTCACTTACACTAAGTTATTTGCTCTCTTTCATAAGTTATCAGAAAGCGTGAGAATAATTAGCCAACCCTTATAATGAGTTTTCAACCCCTTTATATAGTGTGTCTAAACCCACTATTTTTCCAACTCGTGACGTCAGCCATGTTATCAAGTTATCATTATGCAGACTCTCTTCAACAATCAACCTACAAGTAGTATCTCTGCCGTTTGACACAACCACTATCTTTTTTGGTAATTGCTACACACTCTGCCCATATGCCAACCTGTATTCCAACCACTTACGCAGTTTCGTGTGTCAGTGGATAAGCCTAAGGCTCTCTTCCATCTCATTAGCCGCTGGCCTACTCATATCTTATCAGTAATTGGGAAGCTCAAACTTCCGTTCAGGGCTTACATCGTCCGTCTGATAGCGCAATGCCCCATATCATTGGGTCAGTACACCCAAATAATTGACGTCCTTCCTTGCATCTACTAATAGGTCAGTTCGGCAGAAAATCCTTTAGTTCCCTCACATTCTCTTCAAAAGGGCCAAGCTGACATTAAGCCCCTTCTTGACCGCTATAGTTATGAGCATGTGGAAACATTGAGAAAGAGCTTCATTTGATGAAATTCTAAACTGTTATGATTTTCTTCTAACTTGTATCTTATAATGATCACCTTCCTCGAGTATATGTGACTGTGCCTCTGCTGGTTCATCCCGGGTCCCCTTCATTGTACTTCAAAGCCAAAACCAGAATCCTCGGGTCTGTCTTCGAATGTAGCAGAATCTAGACTTGAGCCTGGACCCTTATCCTCGAAAAGACCTTGGGCCCTCATCTTGGAAAGTGAAGTCCCTTTAATACCATTCTCCATATTTCAAATCTTCTCGGGTCCGAAAATCACCATCAACAGATGTCCCATAATTCTCGGTATCAATAAGTCTGTGAGTTGGTGCCGGGAACTTCAAAAAATGGTGTGGTTCATTCATATGCTGATACTCAATCTTGATTAAGTCTAGAATCCAAAATATACCCAACCTTAGAGTAGGTTCCACGGCTGCAAGTTACAATGCTCATTGTGAAGATTCATATCGGGTTCATAATCTCGATCTAGTATCTCTACTTCTGACCTATTACTTGGTCATCCCTTCTACTAGGCCTTCTCAGACTGAAGAAACCAACCCGAATTATTTTTGATCAGCCATCCTTCGACTTCCCCACTTGAAGAAGCTCATCTCGTGCCATCTTGAGCTGATTGTAAGCTCTTAATGTGTTGTAATCCCAGAAATGAATGACTTGCCAAGGCCCTAAGGCACCAAATGCCACGCTGAGTGTGCTATGGATACTCGAGGTGTCAAATGCCACACAGGCCTTCATGTTACATTCCTCAAAGATGCAAGTCATTGGGTGTTAACATTCCAGCCCGGGGGTTTGATAATGAAATTATGAATTGGCATGCCACGGGGGTGCACACTTTTCCCACACATCCGTTCATGTGTTCCGAATTCCCCAAAGGTATAGGTCATTAGGTACTGATGCTCTAGCCCGGGGGTTTGATAATGACATCAGGGATTGGCGTGCCATGGGTTTTGTGTCTTTCCCACATGCCTTGCACCCTTTGATGTATTCCAATCACGAGTATCTCACAAGAATATTACACATGCCTTTCCCGCTCAAATAATAAATAAACATAGATGAACAAGTTCTTATTTAAGAAAGGGAAAAACTTATTCATATTAAGGGGATCTATTGCCTTTCTTACAACTCTTTGATGGTCATTTTAAGGGAGGCTCTATTGAAAGTATATTATCAACATATCCCCATTCCAAGGCTTCTTGAGTCGGGTAGCATCCAACTGCTCAAAAGAATATAAGTCCCTATGATGAGTCTCACATGGAGACACTCTTTAAATTATGGAAGTCGTGGGAAACAGACGTCGGAAGGGAAGAGTCAGACATTGACATCTTGTTGGATTTAATTCGCTTGTTTAGTTTCGGGTTCGCTTGTTGGACCTCTATTTTAAAACACCCCTTAGCCCAAACCCCCGCAAGTCATACACCAAGCCCACACATCACCAATCCACACACCAAGCCCACCAAAATGGACCAAACTCACGCCTAAAAGAGACCAACCCACGCCCATCACCTTCCAAAATAAACATAATCACACATTAAACACATACCTAAACAAAACAAATCAAATAAAATCAAATACAATCATTTTCCTAATTTAATTAAATCATATCCCTAATCAAAAGAGAAGAAATCAAATCAAATTAAATCACATCCCTAATTAAATAGATTTTTCCTTATCACATACTAATAAAGAAGATAGCCCCATAATTACAAAATCATTTCCCTATTCACACAAGGTAAACCCCAACCTTTGCCTATAAAAAGAATCCTAGACCCAACCTTGAAACCCCTAGCTTATTCTCACGAAAACACAAAGAAAATAACCTAGCTGATTCACGCCCAAGAACTCAAAACAACTCCTCTCATTGCCGTGAATAAATACCCTCACAATATCCCTCCATTCATTGCACCAAATACTCTTCAAAGCCCTCCATTCAGCGCACCAAACACCATTCACGTAGCCACCAACGCACAAACCACACAAACCAATAGCCACTCACGCAAAACCCTCCATTCAATAACCCACTGCTTCACGCCATAACTCTTCACAAGCAGTCCTCTTTTCACGCCAAAGCCCCTGAACAACCCTTATATTAGCATGAAAAAGTCCCTGAAAATCACCCATGCAACCACCGAAATTCAACCCCTGACCACCAAAAACAGCCCTTGAAAATTACCCATAAAGCCACCAAAACTGCCTCTGAAAATTACCCATGAAGCCACTGAAACTGCCTCTGAAAATTACCCATGAAGCCACCTAAACTACCTCTGAAAATTACCTCTGAAGCCACCGAAACTGCCTCTGAAAATTACCTATGAAGCCACCTGAAAATAGCCCCTGAAAACACAGCCCCTGACCACCAAAAACTGCACTGAAAACACAGCCCCTGACCACCGTTAAGACCGCACAAACCGTAAGCCAAAACAGCCTTGCATGACCGCAAAATAGTAAGCCAAAACCGTGACCAGAAATAGCCGTGAAACGGAGTAAAACAATAGCCCGAAGTAGCGAAACAGAGAAGGAAAATGTTGAACTAGTGAACCGAAAGAGTTGCGGAGCATCGACCCTTCCGACAACCACGTATCGCACTTCCGAGAGACGACTTAAGAGGTTAGACCTGAGGGCACCCTTTTTATTTATTGTCCTTTATTTTTATTTATTTTCTTACTTTATTTCGCATGAGTATTGTGGATTGGTGTATGATATGAATTTCGGATGAATGGAATATCTGTTCTCTCTTGTGGTATATCGGATGGAAACCAGGACGTAAATTCCATAGCCGAATCCGAATGGACGGTATTGCGGTTTGCACTCGGGATACAATGCCACGTACCACTTTAGAGACACACATATTTCGTTCCATCCAACCTTGTGTTCGAGCATGATTTAGTCTAGTAGGTTATTTATTTTTTTAAGCATGATTTAGTCTAGTACGTTATTTATTTCTTAAGCATGATTTAGCCGTTAGTACGTTGTTTCTTTATGCATGATTTAGTTATTCTCTTTCGCAATAGGAGTCTAATGTACGTTTACATTTAGATTGTTATTTATTTTTCGTGTTTGATAATTCAACATGCTCATGAGATATTTGTGTGGTATCGTATGTTTACCGTTTTGACGACCTACTTTTAAAGCATGCAAACTTAGATATAGAATTTATTCTCTTGAATGCGAACTAGATATAGGTTATCTTTGAATATATATGTTGCATAGATTCGGTTAAGTTATTGCACAAATCATTTCATTACAAGTGGCATAAGTAAGGGATCATTCTGAACCCAACGGTTTGAGGTCTTCCCTTGTGAGGGGTGAGTGCGGCCTTAAATCATTTTCCCGGTTCACACCGGGTAGCGACTCCATTATTCTCTGGTTTAGTTCCCCATGGGCTACTCCGTACTCCCGACTAGGCCGCGAGCCTAGAACAGCGTCGTCAAGTTCTGTGTCCTACAGTCTGGCGACTCCACTGGGGATAGAGAATCGGCCCCGAAAATAATGTCTTGTACTGATTGTGTTTTGTGCTTTAGTTAATCGTATCTACCGTGGGTTAAAGGGGTTTAATCAAAGGCATTATTAGAGCTTGGTAATGGTCAGGTGTCTTCCTTCATTCACTACCTTTCTATAAGGAAAAGCCGTGAAGGCATCTAGACAATCATTTACTCGAAGCTTATCGTGATGGACTAATTTGGAGGACCTATTATTTATTCCTGTCACCAAGGCGATAAAAGCCTAAGAGGCTTGGGTATTTAAGAGAGTCCGCTCCACCCTCCCACTGGGGAATCTATAATAGGAAATCCATTTGACAGTCAGTCACGCACTATAACTCGTTGGCACGTACCTTACGGTATAAAAAAGGTGCGCTCACTTGGTCGCTCGAACCCTTGAGTAGGGAGTCCTAGTTGTGGGCAATCCTTCGTCAGCGAGAGCCTTTGTCTACACCCCCGTAAACTCACATGTGAACCGTAGTTGTATAATAAATAGAAATTATCTCTTTATGCTTGCCTTTAGGACCATCGTCATTTAGATCTAGTTGGACTTTTTGTCATGAGGTATGGGCTTTTTGGGCAATTTAAACTGGGACGAGTCCATGCTTTATGACAGCTGGGCCAAAAGCTTCTGAAATGCCAATGGGCCATCTTGTGTTTAGGCCCCTTATTATTTGAAGTTGTTTAGCCATGTTATCGCAAAAGTGTAAACATGTTGGGCCTTTTCAACTGGAACAAGTTTGCACCGCTCAATAGTATGATTGAATGCTTTAAAATGATAATGGGCCGACTTATATATTCCATACATCGCACGCATCTCATGCATCTCATGCATACACGCATCATGTTAACCTTTGTGTCTTAAAAGCCATCATAGATACCCGTTGGGTTAGGAAGATGGAAGACTCGTCAAAAGGCCGCTAGCAAACATGAGTGAATCAGAGAACGAGGGATCTCGTATGGATCAGCTGGAGACTAGTCTCACTAAGGTTACCGAGCAGTTACAAGCTTTGACCACCGCTATGGCTAATATGGTTGTGCCCCGTGCTGGGGAGGCTATGAGAATGTGAAGCGTGAGGACCCTCCGAACAGATTGAGTGATGATATCACTGTCTTTGATGATGACATGGCTGAGTATGAAGCATGCGCCTTTGGACTGACAGCATTAATAGCCTTGAAAGCTAAGAGCGTGGAAGTCTATGGAGACTCGATGTTAGTAGTCCGACAACTGCAAGGATAATGAGAGTTGAAGGAAGAATGTTAAGACCCTACTTGTTCCATCTTAGGAGTCTGGCACAGGCCCTCCCCGATTGTAAATTTCAGCACTTGCCGCGAGAAGAAAATCAAATGGTAGACGCATGGGCTACGCTTGCCGTAACTTGGGAAAATCCGGAGAAGTTGGTAATGAGACCTCTAGTGTTGACAATGGCGAGCAAACCAGTTTATGAGATAGAAAGAATCTTGGAAGTAGAAGTCGATGATGGGAAACCTTGGTACTATGACATTCAGCGATACTTAGAACACGGGGAATTCCCGGAAGTTGCAAGCAGAAAGGACATGATAGCCATCCAGAAGTCGGCTTCTCAGTATGTGAGTTTGAAAGGAGAACTTTACAAGAGACAAGCAAATGGCATCCAGTTGAAGTTTTTTGAAGAAAGAAGAGTCTCAGAAATCAATGGAAGAAGTGTATGCCGGAGTATGTGGACCGCACATGAATGGGTTGAATTTATCCCGCAAGAGAGTCAGACAAGGTTTCTACTGGTCGACCATGGAAGCCGACTGCGCGAAGCTGGTAAAGCATTGTCATAATTTCTAGGCTCACGGTAACGTGAATCATCTACCGCACACAGGTTACATGGGCTGTCAGAGCCGTCGCCTTTCTCAGCATGGGGAATTGACATGATCAGAGAAATTCGACCGAACGCATCGAATGGACATCATTTCATAGTAGTGGCTGTAGACTACTTTTCGAAATGGGTGGAAGCCGAGTCATTCCGTAATGTTACAGCAAAGCAGATGGCAAAGTTCATAGCCCGGAATCTCATATGCCGATATGGAATTCCGCATCATGTGGTCACAGACAATGGAGTCCAGTTTCAAGGAGAAATAAAGGCAATGTTACAGAAGTATGGGATAGGACACCACAAGTCGTCACCTTACCGACCACAAGCAAATGGGGCAGTTGAGGCAGCTAACAAGACGATAAATATGATATTAGCCAAGATAACAGAGAACTACAAAGATTAGGCCAATAAGTTGCCGTATGCCCTGTGGGGGTACAGAACTTCTGTGAGAACAGCAACGGGAGCCACACCTTACTCTTTGGTCTACGGAATGGAAGCAGTACTGCCAGTGAAAGTTGAGATACAGTCTATGCGGGTATTAGCAGAAACAGAATTACCTGAACAGGAATGGGCCTCGCATAGATTTGAATAGTTGGCATTGCTCGATGAGAAGAGAATGAAGTCCTTATGTCACATGCAGTTATACCAGAAGAGGTTGGCTCGAGCATTCAACAAAAAGGTGCATCCTACTAAAATCAGAAAGGGTGATCTGGTACTTAAGCAGTCAATGCCATCGACGACCGACCCGATGGGAAAGTTCAGACCTAACTGGGAAGGACCCTACATAGTCCAGAAAATAATGGGAAATGGGGCAGTGAGACTGTCAGACTTGGAAGGGAACGAGTTCACCGAGCCAATCAACGTGGATAGATTGAAGCAGTATTTTGCCGAAGGAAGAGAAGGCCGAACGATCACCAAGAGGACTGGCAGAAGACCTAACCCAGCGGAATATGAAATCCATTCATGCATGCATACACGTAACGTATTTGCATTCTTTTGTTTTATTGTGTTTTGTATTCGCAGGTTTCAAATAAGAAAAGATGAAAGCGGCAAAGGCAAGCCAATCAGAAGTAGCAACAACACAATATCAGTTTTGGGTAGGAATCCCAGGGTTGAGGCCCATACCAGTGTTAGTTCCAGGAATGAATCCCAAGGTCGAGGACAACATAGTCAGAATTTTGGAATGAATCTGGGAATGAATCCAGTGTCGAGGCCCGCATCGTCAGAATTTTGGAATGAATCCGGGAATGAATCCCAAGGTCGAGGCCCACATCATCAGAGTTTTGGAATGAATTCGGGAATGAATCCCAGGGTCGAGGCCCACATCATCAGAGTTTTGGAATGAATCCCAAGGTCGAGGACCACATCGTCAAAATTTTGGAATGAATCTGGGAATGAATCCCAGGGTCGAGGCCCGCATCGTCAGAATTTTGGAATGAATCCCAGGGTCGGGGCCCACATCATCAGAGTTTTGGAATGAACCCGGGAATGAATCCCAAGGTCGAGGCTCGCATCGTCAGAATTTTGGAATGAATCCCAGGGTCGAGGCCCACATAGTCAGAATTTTGGAATGAATCCTAGGGTCGAGGCCCACATCATCAAAGTTTTGGAATGAATCCGGGAATGAATCCCAGGGTCGATGCCCGTATCGTCAGAATTTTGGAATGAATCCCAGGGTCAAGGCCCACATCATCAGAGTTTTGGAATGAATCCGGGAATGAATCCCAAGGTCGAGGACCACATCGTCAAAATTTTGTAATGAATCCGGGAATGAATCCCTGGGTCGAGACCCACATCATCAGAGTTTTGGAATGAAATCCGGGAATGAATCTCAGGGTCGAGGCCCACATTATTAGAGTTTCGGGAATGAATTCTAGGGTCGAGGTCCACTTCACCAGCAGTTTTGGAATGAATCCCAGAGTCGAGGCTCAATTTATCAACTCGGTTCGAGGATGGACCACCTCTCATCAGCTCAGTTCGGTAGTGATTTCTTGAGATCGCAACATCTTGCATGGATGAACCTCAGGGGTCGCAGCACCTCACCACCAAATCAAACTCAGTTCGAAGCAACAGGCGAGTCAAGCAGCAGTTAAGTAAAAATGTATTGCATAACTTTGATAGGATTATCATTGTCACACACTACACAAGTCCTATCAAAGTGGGGGCGACTGTAGACACTGCATTTTTGCATATAAGTCCCTATGATGAGTCTCACATGGAGACACTACCTCTTTAAATTATGGAAGTCGCGGGAAACGGATGTCGGAAGGGAAGAGTTAGACATTGAATCTTGTTGGATTTAATTCGCTTGTTTTGTTTCAGGTTTGCTTGTTGGACCCCTGTTTAAAAACACACCCTTAGCCCAAACCCCCGCAAGTCACACACCAAGCCCACACACCACCAAACCACACACCAAGCCCACCAAAATGGACCAAACTCACGCCCAAAGGAGACCAACCCATGCCCATCACCTCCAAAATAAACAAAATCACACATTAAACACATACCTAAACAAAACAAATCAAATAAAATCAAATATATCACTTTCCTAATTTAATTAAATCATATCCCTAATCAAAAGAGAAGAAATCAAATCAAATTAAATCAATCCATCCCTAATTAAATAGATTTTTCCTTATCACATACCACCTCTCATCAGCTCAGTTCGGTAGTGATTTCTTGAGATCGCCAACATCTTGCAGGGATGAACCTCAGGGGTCGCAGCACCTCACCACCAAATCAACTCAGTTCGAAGCAACAGGCGAGTCAAGCAGCAGTTAAGTAAAAATGTATTGCATAACTTTGATAGGATTTTCATCGTCACACACTGCACAAGTCCTATCAAAGTGGGGGCGACTGTAGACACTGTATTTTTGCATATAAGTCCCTATGATGAGTCTCACATGGAGACAATACCTCTTTAAATTGTGGAAGTCACGGGAAACAGACGTCGGAAGGGAAGAGTTAGACATTGACATCTTGTTGGATTTAATTCGCTTGTTTAGCTTCGGGTTTGCTTGTTGGACCTCTGTTTTAAAACACACCCTTAGCCCAAACCCCCGCAAGTCACACACCAAGCCCACACACCACCAAACCACACACCAAGCCCACGAAAATGGACCAAACTCACGCCCAAAGGAGACCAACCCATGCCCATCACCTTCCAAAATAAACAAAATCACACATTAAACACATACCTAAATAAAAAAAAAAATCAAATAAAATCAAATATATCACTTTCCTAATTTAATTAAATCATATCCCTAATCAAAAGAGAAGAAATCAAATCAAATTAAATCACATCCCTAATTAAATAGATTTTTCCTTATCACATACTAATTAAGAAGATACCCCCCATAATTACAAAATCCTTTCCCTATTCACACAAGGTAAACCCCAACCTTTGCCAATAAAAAGAAGCCTAAACCCAACCCTGAAACCCCTAGCTCATTCTCACGAAAACACAAGAAAATAACCTAGCTGATTCATGCACAAGCACTCAAAAGAACTCCTCTCATTGCCGTGAATAAACACTCTCACAAAAGCCCTCAATTCATCGCACCAAATACTATTCAAAGCCCTCCATTCAGTGCACCAAACACCATTCACGTAGCCGACCGACGCACAACCCACACAAACCAATAGCCACTCACGCAAAACCCTCCATTCAACAACCCACTGCTTCACGCCATAACCTTCACAAGCAGCCCTCCTTTCACGCCAAAGCCCCTGAACAATCCTTATATTAGCGTGAAAAAGTCCATGAAAATTACCCCTGCAACCACCGAAATTCAGCCCCTGACCATCGAAAACAGCCCCTGAAAATTACCCATGAAGCCACCAAAATTGCCTCTGAAACTTACCCCTGAAGCCACCGAAACTGCCTCTGAAACTTACCCATGAAGCCACCGAAAATGCCTCTGAAAATTACCCCTGAAGCCACCGAAACTATCTCTGAAAATTACCACTGAAGCCAACCGAAAATAGCCCCTGACCATCAAAAATAGTCCCTGACAACACAGCCCCTGACCACCGAAAACTGTACTGAAAATACAACCTCTGACCACCGTTAAGACCGCACAAACCGTAAGCCAAAACAGCCCCGCATTACCGCAAAACAGTAAGCCAAAAACCGTGACCAGAATAGCCGTGAAATGGAGTAAAAACAAATAGCCCGAAGCAGCGAAACATCGAAGGAAAACGTTGAACCAATGAACCGAAAGAGTTGTGAAGAATCGACCCTTCCGACAGCGGCGTACCACACGTCCGAGAGACGACTTAAGAGGTTAGACTTGATGGCACCCTTTTTATTTATTGTCCTTTATTTTTATTTATTTTCTTACTTTATTTCGCATGAGTATTGTGGATTGGTGTATGATATGAATTTCGGATGAATGGAATATGTGTTCTCTCTTGTGTTATATCGGATGGAAACTAGGACGTAAATTCCATAGTCGAATCTGAATGGACGGTATTACGGTTTGCACTCGGATACAATGCCACGTACCACTTGAGAGACACATATTTCGTTCCATCCAACCTTGTGTTTGAGCATGATTTAGTCTAGTAGGTTATTTATTTTTTTAAGCATGATTTAGTCTAGTACGTTATTTATTTCTTAAGCATGATTTAGTTGTTAGTACGTTGTTTCTTTATGCATGATTTAGTTATTTTCTTTCTCAATAGGAGTCTAATGTACATTTACATTTAGTTTGTTATTTATTTTTCATGTTGATAATTCAACATGCTCATGAGATATTTGTGTGGTATCGTATGTTTTCCGTTGTGACGACCTACTTTTAAAGCATGCAAACTTGGGTATAGGATTATTCTCTTGAATGCGAACTAGATATATGTTATCTTTGAATATATAGTTGTGTAGATTCGGTTAAGTTATTGCACAAATCATTTCAATACAAGTGGCATAAGTAGGGACCATTCTGAACCCAACGGTTTGAGGTCTTCCCTTACGAGGGGTGAGTGCGGCCTTAAATCATTTTCCCGGTTCACACCGGGTGGCGACTCCATTATTCTCCAGTTTAGTTCCCCGTGGGCTACTCCGTACTCCCGACTAGGCCGCGAGCCTAGAACAGCGTCGTCAAGTTCTGTGTCCTACACTAATGAGTCTATTTGCTGGTTATTCTCCCATCCGATCTGTTCGAACGTCACATTCCCATTATTTCAACAAGTCCTCTCACCTTGGCATGATAAGCTATCATTTTCGATTCCATTGCCTGGAACACATTCAGTTGTTGAACGGACAATTGGGAATCAGCTTTTACGACCACATCGCTTACCCCAACTGCCTCGTAGAGCCTCAGTTCGGCCAAAATTTCTTCATATTCTGCCTCATTATTGGTTGCTTCGAAGGAAAATCTCAGGGCATAGTCTAACTCCTTGCCTTCAACACTCTTGAGGATTACCCCGGCTCCACCTCGTTGTGTGTTAACTGAACCATCAAAATAGGGTTATAGCTTCCTTGCTGCGGTGACCAAAGAAAAATCCACCAGTTCATGGGCCAAATACCGAGTTTCGGCATCCAACAGTGCCTTACTAGTGTAGTACACTTGCCTTTGAATTTTATCTACTTCCTGTACTAATATCGAACTTATAGCATATTCAGAAACGACCAAGTACAAGAATAAAATCTCACTCGGGATTGGCTTTGCCAGTAGTGGAGGTTGGGCAAGGTACTCTTTGAGCTGTTAGAAAGCATCCTCGCATTCACTCATCCAGCTGACTTCCTTATTGGCCTTTTTAATCAGTTGGTAAAAGACATGGCTTTGTTGGTGGCTTTGGAGATGAACCGATTTAGTGCCGCCACCCGACCTGTTAGACTCTGCACTTCCTTAACCGTTATCGGAGGTTTTAGGTCCAAAACTACTTTGATTTTTTGTGGGTTTGCCTCGATGCCTCGTGCACTGACCATGTACCCCAAACACTTCCCGGAAGATACCTCGAAGGCGCACTTATATGGATTTAGCCTCATATTGTGCTTTCTCAATAGTTCAAACGTCTCCCGGAGGTCGTCCATATGGTTTTCAGGTTTGTCAGTCATTGTGATCATGTCATCGATATAGACCTACATGATCTTGCCGATGAGCGGCCTGAAGTTCTTATTCACCAACCTATGATAGGTAGCCTCAACATTGCTTAGTCCGAAAGGCATTACTTTATAACAGTACAAACCTTGGTCTGTGATAAAGACTGTCTTTTCTGTAGTAAATGACTTTCCTTAACGTGGCGGAAGTTGCTAGTGGTGGCACCGGTTCCGGTACGGATCTTTAAAATTTTATTTATCTTCTCCCTTTATTGTAGTAGCCAAAATCAAACCCTTAATATCTAACGCTTGATCAACTACTCGATCTTCCGAACTATGACTCAAAACCAACAAACCGAAGTGTGGGCTTCACCCACAAAGATTAAACTCTAAATAATTTAGAGAATCAAGATGTCACAATTGCTGTTTGGCTTTTGGAATTTCAAACACTCTCATAACACTTGTGAATCCTTGAACTCTCTTTTTTTTTCTTTTTTTTTTTCGGACAACACTTGTGTGAATGTTTGTAAAATATTAACCTTAGAAGTGATAGAAATGGTAGAGATTATATTCTCTTACACAAGCCAACTAACCTTGTCATTAAGCATCTAATGATTTCTTGCAAAGGCCAACACAAAAATGTGAATGCCATACCAAAGCATAAGAAATGATAAGCTAAAGACAATGTTTTTGACATTAAGCATCTAATGCTTTCTTTCAATGGAAAACACAAAATGTGGAGGCCATACCAAATCATAAAATGCATTAGCTAATGACAAATATATTAGGTGTATACATGCCACCTAATAGACATAATTGCTTGGATGACATGGTAAGCCATATGGCTTTGTCTCCAATGCTAAATAAAAATCAATATCTTAATAATGATTTATTTACCTTCAATTATGTTATAGTAATTATCTCATAATTATTACTAACTTGATTATCTCATAATCAAGACTTGATTATCTCATAATCAAAGAATTCAAGAATAATATTAAGTTAAACTACTTTAACATAGGTTTCATTTGTGACAATAAATATTATTAATCTCATTAATAATATATCATATAATTGAGCATGTTATTAGACAATCTAATTATATTAGGTTTGCTATAGTTAGTCGAGCTAGAACGAGTACCAAATGGACCTACGGTTCCGAGCTCCAATAACTCCGAAATATTAATTAAACTCTTTAATCATATATTACGAATTATTAACTCCACGTTATTTCACTAAAAACTCGAAGTTGAACTCCTCCCGTTACCATAGATGGATAAATAAACTGAAAAACTTTGGTGTCCATCGATAGCCATTACATATGGATATAGCCCTTCATGAATATCTCATAATAGAGCGGGGTCAAAAGTCCGTTAAACCCCTCTAAATATTTTTTCTCTTAAGCACCATTGATTCTATAATGAACAATTAATTCATAAAACAATTATGAATATAAAACTTTACATTCGCAATAGAAAAGTTGAGCGCTCAATTATTCAAGTCCTAAATCAGCAAAGGGGCATCCCCCAGAAACTAGAGAGGACAGACCCTCCTAGAAGAAAGCCAAACGGCTACAAAAGATCAACAAAAGATGTCATCGGGCAGGTGCCACGAAAGGTGAAGCCATTTATTGTCATAAGATGGATTCACCTTACGTAAAGAACTAACACGATTCCGAACATCAAAAACAATATCATATAGAAGAACAGAAACAGGCCTAAGATATACTCTTATATTTCTCGTAAGGAGTGAATTCCATATCTATGTAAAACGTTCCCAGCTACACACCAAACCATATCCTCAAAATATGTAGTTTTTGGCTGGGAATGCAACACCAACCTCACCATAGTAAATAAAAGGATATAGCCTGTCATCCAGGAGTTCGTAGTACACTCAGAATTAAGATTGAATCCATATATGACCATCTATTAGATAAAATGAATTTCTTCGATTAACGGATATTAAAATATATTCATATTTATCTGAGTCTAGTCCTATATGATCTCATCATACAAGGTGCCTCCATTCCCATGTCACTACATGAATGTTCCCGGATCAAGGTCGCCATACAAGTATAGAATGAACCGCAGCTATAGATAACAAATTACCCTCTTTGTTTGCTCTCTACGGACTATTTAGATTACTAACTTCAACATTAACCCTGACATGATCCAGGCCACACATAGAGCATCAAAGGACATGGCCAAAAATATAATGGAGCCATTGCAAGTACCAGAAGGGCCAATCACAAGACAGAAGGCCAAAAGAATCAGAGAAGCAATGGCGGGATTAGCTCAGAGTTTTATGGCCGACTACAACAAACAAATCAGAGACACACTAGAGACGTATGTGGGCTTCAATGGAGAGGGCCCTAAGCTACTTAACTTGGCCCAAATCAGTTTTGAATGAAGCCTTTGAAGACTTGAAGATTTTGGTCTTTTTATTTTTGTAATTTCACCCTTAGGGACTTTTTTGTCCATTCACGCCCTTTAGGGTTTCAGCTTGTAACATATTTAAACTTTGTTTTTCTCTTCTTAGGGAGATGATTCACGAATTTGTAAGAAAACCTTGAAGCTCTTAAGCTTTGGCTTTGGCCGAAAATCTTGTAAGGGAGGGATTCCCATTTTCAAGTTCAAATCGACTTATCTAAGTTTAGCAAGCTTAGTGGCGTCTCCATTGCTAGCAAAACATACTGATTTCATGTTTTTGAGTTATCATGGGCAATGTTTCATGGTGGTTTAGGGCTGATCTTGGATGAGTTTTGTTCTTACGAAATCATTGATTAAGGTTCTTGGGGCTTAAGAAAAATACTTGGGGTTTGCTTGATTTTTCGAATTTCAAGTGGGTTTCTGGTCATTTGGTATCTAGAGCTCAGGGTTCCAAGGTCTGATTTTCCTATCTTTTCTTTTGTTTGATTCTGTTTTTATTTTCGTTCTTGGTTATTTTCGTTTCAGTTCTTGTTGGATCTTGTTTCTGTTTTCGTTTTGTTTTGTTTATATTCTGGATCTGGTTTTGTTGTGAAACATTTCTGGATCTGTTATGTTGTGAAGCATTTTCTGGATCTGGTCTGTTGTGTTCTGCATATCAGTTCTTTATTTTTCATTTTCCAGTTCTGGGTTTTTGTTGTTGATTCTTCATATCAGTCTGTAATCTTGTTCATTTCTGGATCTGGGTTTCATTCTGTTCTTCCTATCAGTTCGTCATATTATTCTGTTCTTTAGCATATGTTTAAGAAATAAGCATGTTCTCTGGCGGCTGTGTGTTTTCTAAAACCCTAGTGAAGTTTGAAATCTGACTCTGAAAAGTACCTCTGAAACAGAACCACAGTATTAGCTTCTGAAGTTCAAAAAAAACAAAAAAGAAAAAGAAAAAAAGACTTGAGTGATAGAGATCACTTGAGCAAAAAAAAAAAAAAAAAAAAATTGAATTTTTTGGTTGAATTTAGTTGTTTCCATATTATCATTTAGGTGCCCGTGGAGGGTCCCATCAAAATTTCTATAGCGTGCCAAATTTCTCCCGAAATTGCATACGACCGTGAATTTGCATGCTTATTTTTTTTCCATTGTGCTAATTGTTCACTTCTTATTTACAAATACTCTAGTTTAAGTTTATTGATTGAGTCTTCGTCGTTTTTATTCATGTTCATATTTTGTTTCCCCACCTGCCCTATATATATATATTATTGGGTTCGTTGTGTTTCCATGCTAGCTTGAGGATACATTTGTTTTGTATTCTTGGATTGAGTGTGATTCACATTGAATTGAGGAAGAACTCAAGAGTGGTAAAGGCAGTGATTGTGAGCACAGTATCGGGTAAAAGCCAATAGAGTGCAAACACGAGTGGAGTGATATCATTCGAGTGTAAACACGTGAGATTGTGAGGATTTACATATTTGCTTTACTTTCTTGTTATTTCTAATCTGTTTGTTTAGTGTTGAGATGGCAGGTCTAACTATTGATGAAAAGCTTGAGGCTTTGGATAGGAAATTTACAGATATGATGGAGAACATGAATACTGCTTTGGAGAGATTGTCCAAGAGTGTAGAGAGTATTCAAACTGGTAGCGGTCCCAGAGTACCACCACCTCAGAATGTACCACCACCTCACAATGTGCCACCTCGCCGAGTACCACCACAGTATGTACCACCAGATGAAGAGGAAGCTGAAAATGAGTTTGATGATCCTGATGGTTTTGATGATGTGGAGGAGAGATTTCAGCCTAGGCATGATAGGAGGCCTAATGAGGTTTGATAGGAGGAATGATAGGAGGGATAGACAGTTTGATGATAGAGGTGCATTTGATGCCAGAAGAGAGGATTATGATCGAAGAGGATATGGTAGGCGAAGAGATGTAGATGGTGATCTAGGTAGCATCAAGATCAAGATACCAACATTCCACGGCAAGAATGATCCTGAAGCTTATTTAGAATGGGAAAAGAAAATAGAATTGATTTTCAGTTGTCATCACTACTCAGACGAGAAAAGATCAATCTGGCAGCAATTGAGTTTACCGATTATGCTCCGATGATCTTGGATCGTAGTTTGGCAGTGTCAGATCCTGGGTGCTTTGCTATCGATTCATTATCCATTATGCTATGATTTGGTGGGATCAGATTGTCTCTACACGGAGGAGAAATTATGAGAGACCGGTTCAGACATGGGCAGAACTTAGAGGTCTCATGAGAAAGAGATTTATACCCAGCCATTACTATAGGGAATTGTATCAGAAACTACAACATCTGTATCAGGGGACCAAAAGTGTTGAGGACTATTACACAGAGATGGAAGTTGCCATGATAAGGGCAAATGTAGTTGAGGATGCAGAAGCTACTATGGCACGGTTTCTAGGGGGATTGAATAGAGAGATTGCAAACATGGTGGAGTTGCATCACTATGTTGATTTGGAGGATATGCTTCACATGGCTATCAAGGTAGAAAGGCAACTCAAGAAAAGGTCAACATCCAGATTTGGTACTCAGGCTACTTCTGCAATGAAAGGAAAATGGGTTCCGAATGAGAAGCGAGATGGAGGCTTTGATAAGCCTAGAGGCGAGTTTAGTGGAGGCTTTAATAAGCCTAGGGCCGAACCTAGTGCCAAGGGTAAAGAAGCTGCAGAACCGAGCAAAACTAGACCAAAACCTGAGGGTGCAGCTGCTAGAACTAAGGATGTCAAGTGTTTCAAGTGTTTGGGCATGGGACACTATGCTTCACAATGTCCCAATAGGCGTACCTTAGTGATTGATAAAAAGAGTGGAGAGGTGTACTCTACCGATAGTGAGGTCGAGGAGGAGATGCCAGAGTTGGAGGATGCTAGTGACCATGAGGGAGCTGCATATCCGCTGGATAACTTATCCTTAGTTGTCAAGCGTGCTTTGAGTGCTCATGTTGTCGAGGATGAGAGTGTGCAGCAGAGAGAGAACATTTTCCATACTAGGTGTCGTGTGAATGGCAAGGGATGTAGTATGATCATAGATGGGGGCAGTTGTACTAATGTTGCTAGCACAGCTTTGATTGGGCGATTGGGGTTGAGTTGCTTGAGACATCCGAAGCCTTACAAGTTGCAGTGGTTAAATGATTGTGGGGAAATAAGTGTGACAAAGCAGGTATTATTGAGCTTTACCATTGGGCCATACACAGATGATGTCCTATGTGATGTGATACCGATGCATGCTGGGCATATTCTTTTGGGCAGGCCGTGGCAGTTTGATAAGAAGGTTATTCATGATGGGTTCAAGAACAAGTACTCTTTTCAGCATAAGGGAAAACCCATTACATTATACCCACTTACACCTGCACAAGTCCATGAAGATCAGGTTAAGTTGCACTTGAGCGTGACAAGAGAGAGCGAAGGGAAACACCACCTTGGGTGAGACTAGTGAGAGTGATGTATCTGGTGAGAAAAATAAGGCCAGGGCCGTGGGAGTTCCCAAGGGAAGTGTGAGTGAACGTGAGAGGGAAACAAAAGGGAGAGTTAAAAAGAGTTTCTATATGGGTGAGGGTGAAGCGAGAAAAGCGTTCAAGGCTAGCAAGCTCATGCTATTGTTAGTCTATAAGGAGCCTCATATTTATTTTACTAACTCTGACCATTTGCTTCCTGTGTCTATTTCATCTCTTTTGCAGGATTACAGTGACGTACTGACAGATGACATACCTAGTGGGCTTCCACCCATTAGAGGTATTGAGCACCAGATAGACTTCATACCTGGAGCAGTCATTCCTAACAGACCGGCTTATAGGAGCAATCCCGATGAGACAAAGGAGCTACAAAGGCAAGTACGGGAGTTGATGGACAAGGGGTATGTAAGGGAAAGCATGAGTCCTTGTGCAGTACCAGTGCTTCTAGTTCCTAAGAAAGATGGGACGTGGCGTATGTGCGTTGACTGTCGAGCTATCAACAATATTACGGTAAAGTATCGTCACCCCATTCCTAGACTAGATGACATGTTGGATGAATTGCATGGTTCCAAAATTTTAGTAAGATTGATTTGAAGAGTGGATACCATCAAATTCGCATGAGAGAGGGAGATGAGTGGAAAACTGCATTTAAGACTAAGTATGGCTTGTATGAATGGTTAGTTATGCCATTTGGTCTTTCAAACGCACCTAGCACATTTATGAGATTGATGAATCATGTTATGCGTGCATTTTTAGGTAAGTTTGTTGTGGTTTATTTTGATGACATCTTAGTTTACAGTAAAACATTAGATGAGCATGTGATGCATTTGAAGCATGTACTTGATTTTACGAAAAGAACAATTGTATGCTAACTCTGACAAATGCACATTTTGCATGGATAGAATTGTTTTTCTTGGCTTTGTTGTGAGTACAGATGGCATCGAGGTAGATGTGGATAAGGTAAAGGCAATTCAGGAATGGCCTACACCAACTACAGTGACAGAAGTCCGAAGCTTTCATGGGTTAGCGAGCTTCTATAGGAGATTTGTCAAGGACTTCAGTAGCATTGCCGCGCCATTGACTGAGGTAGTAAAGAAGACAGTGGTTTTCAATGGGGCGAGGCGCAAGAACGAGCATTCCAGGACCTTAAAGCGAAGTTATGCAGTGCACCCATTTTAGCACTACCCAACTTCGAGAAGACATTCGAGATTGAGTGCGACGCATCTGGGTTAGGTATTGGAGCAGTTCTCATGCAAGAAAAGCGGCCAATAGCCTATTTTAGTGAGAAGCTGAATGGAGCAGCTTTGAGGTACCCCACGTATGACAAAGAGTTATATGCGCTTGTGAGAGCACTTGAGACATGGCAGCACTACTTGTGGCCTAAAGAATTCGTGATCCACACCGACCATGAATCATTAAAACACTTGAAGGGTCAAGGTAAGCTGAATAAGCGACACGCAAAATGGATGGAATTCGTTGAGTCATTTCCATATGTTATACGCTACAAGCAAGGTAAAGAAAACATAGTGGCTGATGCATTATCTCGCAGGTATGTTTTACTTACTTCAATGCATGCACGGATGTTGGGATTTGATTTGATTAAGGAATTATATGAGTGTGATTCTGATTTTGGTGCGATTTTTGTTACTTGTGCAAAGTCTTCTTTTGGAAAGTTTTACATTCATGAAGGATTCTTATTTAAAGCGAACAGATTGTGTGTTCCTGCTTGTAGTATGCGTGAGTTGCTTGTGAAGGAAGCGCATGGGGGAGGTTTGATGGGGCATTTTGGGATTACTAAGACTTTAGCTATTTACATGAGCACTTTTATTGGCCTAAAATGAAACGTGATGTTGAGCGTATTTGTGATAAGTGTCTAACATGTAAGCATGCTAAATCTAAATTAATGCCACATGGTTTGTATACTCCTTTGCCTGTACCTAGTGAACCCTGGGTTGATATATCGATGGATTTTGTGTTAGGTTTGCCTAGGACAAAGAGGGGTAGAGATTCAATCTTTGTTGTAGTTGATAGGTTTAGTAAAGGGCTCATTTCATTGCATGTCATAAAACCGATGATGCTACAAACATTGCAGATTTATTTTTCAGAGACATAGTGCGACTCCATGGTATACCTAGGAGCATTGTATCTGATAGAGATGTTAAGTTCCTTAGCCATTTTTGGAAGGTGTTGTGGGCTAAACTAGGCACCAAACTATTGTATTCTACCACATGTCATCCACAGACTGATGGACAAACAGAAGTAGTTAATAGGACTTTATCTCAATTATTGCGCACTATAGTTGGCAAGAATTTGAAGAGTTGGGAAGATTGTTTGCCATTTATTGAGTTTGCATATAATCGTAGCATTCATTCTTCTACATCATTTTCACCTTTTGAAATTGTTTATGGTTTTCAGCCACTAACTCCATTGGATTTGCTACCTTGCCTGTTGATGAGCATGTGGGGCTAGATGGAAAAAGAAAGCCGATTTGGTGAAGCACATACATGAGAAAGCAAGAGAGCAAATACAACGAAAGAATGAGCAATATGCTTCTCATGCTAATAAAGGAAGAAAGCGTGTGGTATTTCAGCCTGGAGATTGGGTTTGGGTACACATGCGCAAGGAGAGATTTCCTGAACATCGTAAATCCAAGCTACAACCGAGAGGGGATGGTCCATTTCAAGTCTTGGAACGAATTAATGATAATGCATACAAGCTGGATTTACAAGGTAAATATAATGTCTGCTACATTTAATGTTTCTGACTTAACTCTTTTTGATGCAGGTACAGATTCGAGGTCGAATCCTTTTCAAGAGGGAGAGAATGACATGATCCAGGCCACACATAGAGCATCAAAGGACATGGCAACAATATAATGGAGCCATTGCAAGTACCAGAAGGGCCAATCACAAGACAGAAGGCCAAAAGAATCAGAGAAGCAATGGCGGGATTAGCTCAGAGTTTTATGGCCGACTACAACAAACAAATCAGAGACACACTAGAGACGTATGTGGGCTTCAATGGAGAGGGCCCTAAGCTACTTAACTTGGCCCAAATCAGTTTTGAATGAAGCCTTTGAAGACTTGAAGATTTTGGTCTTTTATTTTTGTAATTTCACCCTTAGGGACTTTTTTGTCCATTCACGCCCTTTAGGGTTTCAGCTTGTAACATATTTAAACTTTGTTTTTCTCTTCTAAAGATCATTCACGAATTTGTAAGAAAACCTTGAAGCTCTTAAGCTTTGGCTTTGGCCGAAAATCTTGTAAGGGAGGGATTCCCCTTTTCAAGTTCAAATCGACTTATCTAAGTTTAGCAAGCTTAGTGGCGTCTCCATTGCTAGCAAAACATACTGATTTCATGTTTTTGAGTTTATCATGGGCAATGTTCATGGTGGTTTAGGGCTGATCTTGGATGAGTTTTGTTCTTACGAAATCATTGATTAAGGTTCTTGGGGCTTAAGAAAATACTTGGGGTTTGCTTGATTTTTCGAATTTCAAGTGGGTTTCTGGTCAAAGCCTATTATACTCAAACTATACTAGTTCTGATGGTACTAGTATCCAGGTAAATAAGTAACTGGACAATATGCGATATAAAGCAAATAACTTTGATAAAACGAATAATACATTTTTTATTTTACAATGATCATTCTATTTACAATACATGAAGCTTTAGGACATAAATCCCTGTTTAATCTCCCCACTTGGACTAGAGCAAATAGGACATGTCCATTAATCATAAACCCTTTAGGGTGACCTTCAAACCTTTAGCCGATAAGTTCTTTGTAAACGGATCAACCAGGTTGTCTGCGGATGGAAAAT